>BQNB010089334.1:0-27428 GCA_026074375.1 Tanacetum coccineum
TTTAATTAGTTTAATTAAAGTTTATTAAAAAGATAAAAATTAGGGCTTTTATTTTTATAAAATTTCTGCATATTTTCTTTATTTAGTATAATTTTTATAAAATTTTTAGGATTTTATTTTTAATAGTTTTATTATTTTTATAGTTTTTAATTAGTTTAAATTTTAGAAAAATCATATCTTTTAATCTAAAAAGCCAAAAATAGTAATTCCTTTTTCTAAAATTTTCTTTTTACTTATTTTACTTAGGAAAAATATAATTTCAATTATTTTCTATTTTTTTTATTTTTAGTATTGAATTAGAATTAAATAGTTTTTAAGTACTAAAAAAATTCAAAAATAGTTTTCTTTTTCTTAAAATTTTCTTTTATCCTAATTTAGGTTTAGAAACTTAGTTTGCAATTTTAGTGTTTAATTTTAGTCTATTTGCTTAATTGATGCGTTTTATTTGTTTTCCGAATTTGTTTAATTGTTTAATTTGCCTTTAATTTTCAATTTTAATTGTTGCTTTTTATTTAGTAGTCATAGATCATCAAATCATCTATTTTCTTATTCAAATCATAATCCAAGCTTAAACGAGGTTTCAATTTCACTAGTCGTTGGGGAAACGACCCGGGTGATCATACTTACCTGGTTAAATATACGTATCATATATTATATTAAATATATATATATTTGAGAGTGAATTTTCCTTAGGGAATTTTTTTAATTGCTCTTAAGGTTATATTATTATAGTATATTTTATAGTGTATTAAAACTTCAATCAATTGTCCTACTAAATTTATGTCTAGGATACGCTTCGGGCTTATCTAGTTAATTGGATATTGCCTTTGGTTTATTGAACGTGTTGACTAGCAGGTGAACCAAGATAATTTAACAAATAACGTTCTGATTCCATAGGATAGTTGGACAAGTAGAGTACTAGTGTATAAATTGCCATTAAGCAGTAAGCGGGTAAAGTCTCTATGAGCTAGGGTTTAACAAGATCACCATTGCTTTAATCCTTAAGATAGATTATAATCAGCAAATAAGGATGCTTTACGCGGATGCTTTAATTATGACAGAATTAATGTGTCTAGGTCTTAGGAAGATTAAACGCATATGTCTTAAGAATGATATGCCACCTCGAGACAAGAAATCATTACACTAAATAATCAAACCAACATTCTAATCGGATTAATAATGGTTAATACAGTTCTTTTATATTTGGCTCAACCGCTTTTTTATCTTCTGTTAATTTACGTGCGTGGGTTAAAGTGCCTTGAATTGATTTTAGTCACCAACCAAACCCGTGCCAGTCTCTCAGGCTGAAAACCCCTTTTACCTGTTAGAATTAGGATTAGAACTGACATAGGTTTAGCATAGGTTTGACATAGATTAGACAACCAATATATTAATAAACTAAAAAGATTTAACCTCGCTCTTAGTGATCGACACCCTACTTACCAACGAAGCTACATCTTGACCGGGTACACTGCCTGATTCGGTTCTTTAGTATATATAATATATATATATATTACTAAATATCAAATAAAAGGAGAGTAAGTATTCCGTAAGGTTTTAAAGAAGGAAAATTACTTTTACCCAAAGTAAAATCCAAAACCTTCCCGGGTCGTTTCCCGACGAGGGGTGAATTTGAGAATCGTGATTAAGTTCGTGATCGCGTGTTTGAATGATTTAATGATTTTTTTATTCTAATTCTACAAATAACATGCAAAAACAAATAAAAGCAAGCTAAAAATGAAAGCAATTAAAGATCGAACCTAAAAACGTTAACGAGAACGTAAAAACGCGACTTAAAAACCTAAATTATCAAATTTAAACCCTACAAAAGCAAATTTAACTTTTAAAGGTCCTAAATGATAAAAGAAAATTTTAAAAAAAAGAATTGTATTTTTTTGACTTTTATTTTATTTATTATGAATTAAAAACTAATTTAATCTAGAAAATTAATTAAAAATAATAAACTAAATTATAAAAATTTAGAAAAATTATGGAAAATACTTTGAACTATATAGAATCTAAGAAAAATAAAAAACTGGAAAAATAGATTAAGGAATAAGCAGTTAATAAGCAAATAAGAACGAATAAGCAAACTGGAAAATGATGCAAGTTATAATTGAAAAGGTCCCAAGGGCAGATGACATTGAGTGTGTGTGTAGAGGTGTTGGCTATGAAAGGAGAGGTCACAGATTCAACCCTTGTGATCTCTTTTTTTCATGAAACATTTTTTTTGGTTTTCTTTTTAAAAATTTATAAAATAAGCAAAAATGACAAACTTTAAAAAAGAAACTTTTTTCAAAAAAAAAGGAACTTTTTATAAAACTTGAAAAGAAAGCTAGAAATAGCTAACTTAATATGACAGTATTGGTTTTTAGCTAAATGACAATTGGCTAAACTTTGATCTATTAAGGGACTCAATATAGCTAAGGATAAAAACCAAATAAGCTAAACACAGATTTTAAGCTATAATTATTAAAGCAATTAAACCTATAAATAAGCTAAAAAACAAATAAGCTAAATGCATAAAGAGGCAAAAAAGAAGATTGCACTTAATTAAAAGCTTAAAGGCTTAGTACTAATTAAATTTGCAATAAGCTTCTAAAAGCTTAACCTAAGGTCAAATAAGCTACAAGAATCTTAAAACAGACCTAATAAGCAAACCTAAACATACAATAAGCAAATCCAATAAGCCATAAGGTCAAAAATAAAATAAAAACTTTTTAACTAAAGCTGAAAACCAAACAGCCTAAGGAGCACTTTTTGAGCTAAATATTAAGCTAGTATACTAATAAGCTAAGGTCTAAAACCTAAAAAAGATAAAGTTAATACTACAAGCTATAAGAAAAAGCAAAAATTAAGCATTTGAATAACTAACAAGCATAGAAAAAGGCTTATGAAAAAAGGGTGTTACTAAAATCTATCTTTTTCTTTTTTTCCAGTGTTTATAAAAGTAATTTGGCAAGTGCAAACCCTAAATTAGCTATGAAAAAAGACTTTAAAAAAACTAAATAAGCTCAAAACACATCAAGATTGGGGAATTTTTTTTAAAAAAACCCTAATGAACTTATACTATCAATTTTAGATCCTAAAACAAACTTACTCTATCCTAAAAGGTCTATTGAAAATAGGTGTTCACACTTTTTTAAAACTTAAAACTACACTTGACAGATTTACACTAAAAACTCAAGTAACAAATTGCACAATTTGGCAACTCTATTCTACTGCATTTAGAACTAAAAACAAGCATGAAAACATACTAAATATCACCTAATCAAAATTTTAAACAAATATGATTACTAAAAACCTTAAAAATGACTTTTAAACTTTGAAAACTTATCTAAGCTGACTTATAGGCTTAATTTGAGCTTTTCAAATTTGACTTAAAGGTCAAAAGACACTCAAGCAGTATTAACGCTAGTGCCAAACACCCCTTAAGAAACTTAAAAACCATATTAAGCTTATAACAGTTTGATAAAAGCTACAAAAAGCTAAAAAAAGATTAAGCACAGTGTTAATAAAGTACAAATAAGCACATTTCAATCACTAATAAGCACTTGATAATAAGCAAACCAAATAAGCAATTTTTAAGCTAAAAATGCAATCTTAATGAATAACATGAGCAAGTGAAATCTAAACATTAAGAAAACATGAATGAGCATCAAACATCATAGAAAAGCAGTAAATAAACAGCAAATAAGCAAAAATAAGCAATAAACAGTTTTAAGCTAAAACTTGAAAATAGAGAACTTATAAAAGCCCTTGCTCAAAATAGGGCAAACAAGCTCAAAATAGCTTTGTCTACAAGCTCTAGCTTGTTTAAAAACAAGCTAGTAAAGTCCATAAGCCCATCCCTTTCTGGCTTATCTTCCTAAATAAGCTGAGGTACTTTGAGGGGTGAATTTTGGTGAACTTTTCTTAAAAACTTAAAAGCTATATAACACTTTAGTAAAACAGATTAAACAAGGGCTTATAAGAGCTTGTTTGAACATTCTCAAAGCTTTTAATTCATTAGCATAAGAAAAATAAAACTTAACATAAAAAATTAAAATTTCATTAAACTTAAAAATGTTTACAAGACTTAAAGAAAGTTACATAGTTGATTTTAAACTAAGATAAGATGGAAATATAATAAAAAACTATTCTAAATTACTCCCCCCTCCCCCGACTAGATGCCCTAATGGTTACTATTTATAGACGAATGAGAAAGTTCTAGGTCTTGAACTTGTGCTTCTTGTGTGAGGAGGATGAGAGAGTGTTCTTCAAGCCATGAATATCAGCTTTGTGAAGGTCTACGAAAACTATGATCCGGTGGTCTTGGTGAGTCAAACCACATGAAAGCCATTTTAGTGAGAGAGAGTAGAGAGATGGAAGATGAACTTGTGATATTAGATGGAAAATGGATGAAGGATACAAATGACTTGACAAATGCCAAATGACTCAACCCCTCTATGGAAAGCCATAGAGGGGTATTTATTGAGCCCATACACTCTAAACTGTTACATAGTTGCCTATTCTAGCTCCTCGCGTATGTGACTATGATTAAACTATGGTAATTCTGTAATGTCGTCACGTAAAAGTGACATTCCCAACAATCTTCCCCCACGGGTCGATTTCAAATTATCCTTCAATAATTTCCTAACAAGTACTTAATGATTAAGAACAAGGACTCCATGAAGCTTCATTGCTGATGACGTCTTCTGTGGTGTTTACTTCAAGTCTGCACTCCAACATGAATCATCTTTGTAGTACTTTGTAAGAGAAATACTGTAATAGGCACGAACTAAGTAACCCATACACTTCTGGTTAAGGAGAAGCTTCTGAATTAGCTTCCCCCTAATTCGTGCCACATATTTAATGTTTAGAAGCTTTCAAAGCTTCCCCCCAAACTGCAATCTCTCTTGAGCCGTTTCAAGCTTACTTACAAAGCTTAGATAATTAAGTGCACAAGGAATGGTTGGATACCACATCAAATATCACTGCTTCTTTAAGGAATAAGCTTAGTGATTGATCGTTTAGGGTAAGCATATCTGGATCAGCAAACGTTATCTTCTCACCGCTTGAATAGTTCTTTCAACACCCGCTTCCCCTTGGAATGTCTAATAATGCATACAAAAGTTCTCAAGGTATCACTTTACCCCCATTTTCTGAAGATATGCACCAAAAAGCCATAGTTTTTAAATCGCTGTATATTCTCTGCGGTTGGACATTTGTCTTCCGGGCATGGCCTAACTTTAAAAAAAAAAAATCAAGAAAGATGCTCCATGTCAAGCTTTCAAGAACAATAAAGGCAAAGGCTCAAGGGTGAATCTTCTCCTTCCCCCTTGCTGGTTTCGACACGTCGGAATCAGCAACACCTTGGACGCGCATTTACTTGAGTACTTGTGTGAGGAATAAATTAGCTCAGATCTAACCCGTGAGAATCAATTGCTGATCAAATCTCTACTCATAACCTCTCTCTGGCTATCATTTAACCAACCGTCTTGTAGGCTTTTTGAAGTAACCACTGATGAAGTAAACCAGATATACCAAACTTGAAACTGAAGTAGAATTTTCCGTTCTTGTGACTTAAGCTTGCGCTAATGTTGGAAGAACGGTGTAGAGAATTTGTGCTCCAAGCAAATCTCTAAGTACTCAATACCCTTGGCCAAAGTATGAGACTTTCATCACCTCTTGCGATTATCCACAACGACTAAGCGTGTGACACTGAGTACTACAATGTAACTCCTTTAAGTGATAGTTAACCAGGTCTTCAACCATCCACCCCTTGACTGCTGGAAACTAGATAAACCAAGTCTTCAACTTAAATTAAGCTCGAGCAAGTTATCATTGAAATCATGCATCCAACCAACCCCGACTTCAAGATAAAATAAGTACATGCCTTCGAAAAATGCCACTTCAATCTCAAATAAGTGATACCCGATCATCTCCGTAGTCACAAAAATTAATTCCAAATCTAGCCTTTAAGTTTCATGATTCTTTATCCAAATTGATCCCGGTCTCGTCACTTTGTCACTTTGTCATTTTAAACCATGAATACAACCGATAGACATTTAATCGTAAATGTATTCATTAACAACTAAATATGGCATAAAATCATCCCAAGTGAATCATTTAGCCAAATTTAGTTTTAATGTACAATTGTTAATCACATAAGCTGTTATGCTCGACTTAATCCGAAATATTCAGACCAACTAAAATCATTCATCCAGCCCAACTTTAATAACTTAATCCAAATCCATGCTTATCACTTAAGAATCGGCCCAAGATAATGATGAGACCCAATCTGCCAACTTCATTATACCCGGTCCAATCCTTTAACAAGTGGGATAAAAGTCACAACTATCCTATTTGTTAGGTCATTAGTCATAACCCTTATTATATGCAACCCTAATCACATTTATAAAAGTCTCACCCCCATTCTCTCATGTCATTTAAACGCAACCATCAACATAAGCAAATCACCCTTATCAGTTTAAAGACAAACACACTAACCTCAGCCATTAAACTATTCATCTATTCCTTATCACAATCAAAACCGTATTACTCTCTTAATTGATATTGCTTTATCCATGAAGAACAAAGAATACTTGAAGCTTCAAGATCCTTTGAAGGATCTAAGGTAGGTCCGTTAGTTGTTTTGAGTGTCAATCGAAACAAAGAATGTATATAACAATCTTGTTAATATTCTTTCTTTTATTTTTGAATAAAAAAAGAGAAGGTGTATATCATCTTATAGATCTGTGATGATCATGGTTCAAACCTAACAAAAATCTTTAAAAGATTTATGTCAAAAGGTTGAGCCTTTCTGTGATTGATGTTGTTAGTGCAAATATTATGATATTTAATCTATATGATCTTTTTATGTTTTGGTGATGAAAAACATGTGACTTGTAATGCGTAACGTAAAGTGCGCAAGTTACTCTTAATCACAAATCATCAATGCATACATGCATCTACATTTCTTGACGTCTCAAATCTACATCAACACCGACATTTGTTTGGAAGTTACTTGTTTACACAAATCATCAATGCATACATGCATCAAACATCTCTTGACGTCTTAAGTCATTGCATCAGGATGGACTAATGGTTTACCCATGACGTAAATCACATAAGGTATCGTAACCAATACAAGCACTTATACTTGTAGGATGATCAAAGGATAAGTTTTTTATTAAACTTTACATTTTTTTAAATGTAACAAAATATTGTTTCAAAATTAATTACACATAATTATTTCTCTATTTATAATGAAATGTTTTATGTTGGTATAAATTCAAAATTCAAAAATATGGTTCTTTCACCCTCAAAAACATGTTAACTTTAACCAAGACAGTTTTCACCATCAAAAGAAAAAAACTTGAGCTTAGTTGGGGCGGTCCTTAAATAGGCCGGCGCCCCCCTTAAAATATTTTCGGCGGCCCCCTATTATGTATGGGGGACCCGTCCGTTTACGTTTCATGACAAGCTGTTGTTTGCTTCCTATAAATAGCGGTACGTTCCTAACTTATTTTCTACAACCTTTTTGTTTCTTGATTTTCTTTTAGTTATTTCTTCTAGATCTCAATTAAAATCTCTCTAAATCTGTTGATATTTAACTTGATTAATCTGTTTAAATGTGATTCAAATTTATATCTTTTTCTCATTTCCTCAAGTGCAAGAGAAGAACTTCGGTCATCTTTAAGATCCGAAGTTATGTAGTCTAGTTAGTCCATTTATAACATTTGTTACTTATAGATCGAGTCCATGTAGTTCCAATCTTTCAGTAGTGTGTAGATCAATATGATTGTATATATTTGGATGAGTTGATTGTGGGTTGGTTAGTATTTTAGGCCTTAAAATACATTGGTGAAGTGGTAGATTGGTTATAGCAAAGAAGAACTCGACATCTAGCTTAGTGTCGGAAAATAATGTAAGCGGCGCAGTTTATGTGTTCAGGCCATAAAACACAAGGTTTGTTATGTTAGGCCATAAAACATACGGAGTTATGCGTGTGTACCCGAGGAAGAACTCGACAGCTAGCTTTAGTGTCAGAAAAAATAATGTAAAAGCATTAGTATAGGTTTTCTCCGCCGAAGGAGCTTGTTGATTAGTGAGTAAATTCTCGGTTTGGATACTCGGGGAGTAGAGTAGATGCGGAAGGGAGCTTCATGGCTAAACCACTATAAATCACCGTGTCAGTTTGCATTTTCTTTTACCTTTCGCTTTACTTATTTCTTTACACTTACCGCTTTACTTTTATACTTGCATTCTGCTTATGATTGTGTGAATGGTTGTGTATATATTGTTAGTTAAGGTTGTGTACTACTTTATAGTTAATATTGTGGTTGAGTTGAATTATTTTAAGATATATTATTAGGAGATTATGAATTTTATTTTTTTTTTGGAATTTATATTATTCTGGGAATTCTATTTTGAGGATAATTGAATAATTTTTTAAGGAGGGAATATAATTAAGAGGGATTGATTTGAATTGGTTTTAGAATTTTTTCTATCTATTTAATATATTTTATATTTTATTTTTTTTACTGATGGGATCAGATATGGGGGATTTTTTATAATATTTTTGCGTATTTTTTTCTAGGGGAAAGGATTGAGGATTTTTTATTTTTCATTTGTAATTTATGAGGAACTATTTATTTTAGGAGGATTATATTATGATATTCTAGATATAGGATTATAAGAATTATGTGCTAGTTGTTGTAAACCTTTTATCGACACTTCTCATATTACGTCTAACTTGATTGGCGATTTGTTACTAAAGATTTAAAGTTTTTTAAATGGAAACGTATTTACCCCCCCCCCCCTCCTATGATTTTCACAATTGGTATCAGCTCCACATTGCTCTAGTTTTCAAAACAAATGGTGTGGAGTTCTAAAATAAACTCTCTTTAGATCGTTTGTAACTCTGTTTGTTTAGAACTTTAATCTAGGATTATTAACATTGATAACTTATATGCAAATAAGAATTATACAAATTATAGACAATGTTATGAACAAGGTTTACCAAACATTATGCCCAAAAATTATTTGAGCAGAATAATACTGTTACATCTTTGAACTGTAACCATGAATCTAAGATCCTTGAGGAACTTAAACACATATGGCGGTCTAACATTACACGCTGAATACACACTCACCACACATTTAGGTGTTTACATCTATGACCACAAGACAATAAACGACCTTATCTCTTTATTTATAGAGATTATTAGGTTTACAAAGGATAAGTATTAGGAAATAAACAAATCTTCCTAACTTTTATAATTATCTTCTAGGAAATCTTCTGTAATCTTCCATATTTGAAGAATTCATCCTTTGTCTTTTAAGTCCTTCATCTTTCATATGTTTTGTCTTATCAATCTCATAATTTATTCTAACAATCTTCCCATGGTTGTAATGACAAAACCATATAAGCACAAATCTTCCACTTTAACGCTAAGATATATATGAAAGAATAAGGAATCCACTGGAAATACTCACACAAGGATCTGTAAGTTGCACATCTTCTTTTTAATCTTCTTCCCCTTTTTGTCATAATCAATACGGGAACTAAGTATGCTACTTTGATTTTGACATCACTAAACACTATCACACTTCTAATCCAGCCTTATGACAACTTCAATTTACTTCCATGTCGCGCCTTAAGATAAATGAATTTGAGCAGTAGAAAACTTAAACATAGCTGTAGTAATAATGACTTTACAGTAGTAAAATCCTTCACCTCATGTTGCATATTCAATGGTTTAAACATTTTAACTAATAAGCTTCCCTTAGACCCATATGTTAACCATTTGGTGAATCTTCAATTCTGTGGGCTCTATGTAATGATTTCGATGATGAAAACATAAGTATAGCGAACTTGATGCGAAGTAGATTATCCCAAACTTGTGTCTTATTCTTGTAATATGCAAGTGACGTCAAACTCTTACCCAAGTCCAAAGTTATTAAGTAGAAGAAAATCTCTTTGAAAAATCCTCATCTTCTATGAGACACTGAGCACAACAACGTAACTCCTTAAAGTGATAACAAATGTGAGCATTGAGCACCATAAGTTTGTAAATCATACACTTTTGCTAGATTTTGACAAGTCTTCGTCACAACATTAAAAACACAAACAAGCTACCTCCTGCTAAAAGGTATGAAAAACACAAACCTAAATAATTCCACTTCAACTTTAAATAGGTGATAAACAATCTTCTTTGTAATCAATTAAACCAATAATACGAGCCTTTAATCATTTAAGAACATTTAAAACCAAAAATTAATCTGTTAGCTTCCCCTTGAACGAAGCATATCCAAACCATGTGTGTGTCATCCAAATATTGTCAAACTCCTTTTTAAGTTGTCTGATACTCGATACCCTCATAGCTGTTTAAAACTTTTTTTCCAATAGCAGTACTAAAAATCAACGAGCAGTACTACGACTTTGTTGGATCCCATAAAGTAGTAATACCTCAAATCCCAAACAGTATTAACCTTAAAGCTGGCAGTATAAACTATAAACTGCTTTTAGTAACACTTTTTCTGTCTCATAGCTGTCAACATGATTTGTTACTTATCAGTTTTATATTTTTTCACATGGTCTTTTAGTGATGCTTTATAGTGTCACTGATCCTTGATTGCTAATTTGTCACAAAATTCTAGTGTTCATCTAGCCTAACATCCAGGCCCTTGTCCATACGACGAGCTAGTATTAATCTATTCTTTAGCTAGCAATATGTACTTAACAAGTAGTACTACTAAAATAAGTGGGAGTATTAATCTTTTCCCTTGGAAAGTATTAAACAAAATCTTAAAGCCAAGCTGAAAACAATCCACTTGATCACGACAAACAAACACAATCTTGTTGTCAATTTGGTTTTAGCTTCTGTAACAATCTATCAAGAAACTATTATTATCGGATTCGGGGTTTCACTAATTTAATCGTTTTTTTGTTTACGGTACCACCAGTTCGTGGCATTTCTGATCCTTGTCACACTTCGTGCCGTCTTGAATCTGATGTATCAAACAATACATCCCTAATGTTAAACACATGAACACTATTTGATTGTGCCACAATCTTTTTCCATTTAAAATCGCCCTTTGTTTATAACCTCCTGTTGTTATGACTCGAAACCCTAACCAAACATGTAATGATTCAACAACAGAAATCTTTTATATAAACTTGTACCTTGTTTCACATAATCTGCTCGACATAAAGAACTAGGGTTTGTTCTAAAAAACCCTTTGACGAATTAGGGTTCCTGCAGCTTCATCATCATACCAAGAAACGATCAAAGCTATTGTTCACATGTATACGCCAGCCTTGTCAAAATCTTGTGGCTACAAAACAACGAATAAAAACATGTGTTCCAGCAAGCCTTCATGTTGTCACAAACCAATCAACAACAATCTTGATCTTGTATGGACAAATAAGCACCATGAACAATACGTCCTTCATAGAATCGACTCCATAAACCTTGTAGATCCTAGATCAAGAGCCCCGTGGCTCTGATACCAATTGTGGAGTTCTAAATAACTCCTTAGATCATTGTAACTCAGTTTGTTTAGAATTTTACATCAGGATTAATAACATTGATAACATATATGCACAGCAGAATTAAACAAATAAAGAATTATGTTATGAACAAGGTTTTACCAAACATTCCAAGCCCAAATATTATTTGATCAGAATAATACGGTTACATCAATGAACTGTAACAAGAATAATAAGATCCTTGAGGCTAAACTACATATGGCGTCTACATTACACGCCTGGAATACACACATACACATTTAGGTGTTTACATCTTGGCACACAGAAAATAACACGACCTATATCTCTTTATATAATAGAGATATTAGGTTTACAAAGGATAAGTATTAGGAAATAAACAAACCTTCCTAACTTTTATAATTATCTTCTAGGAAATCTTCTGTAATCTTCCATCTTTTGAAGAATTCCTCCTTCGTCTTTTAAGTCCTTCATCTTTCATATGTTTTGTCTTATCAACTCAAATATAATTCCTAACAAATGGTTTTTAAAATGTATCAAATTACCAATGAAGGGGGATTAAATACGAAAAGTGTTTTGTTGTTTGATTCGTACTAGTTTTGTTATTAAATATACTTTGTATACTAGCTTGAAGGAAAATCCACTAAAAAGAGTTTGGAAATGTCAATATATTGTTTTTAGTCATAAGAGTAGAAATGGCATACAAAACATGCTTTTTATGTGCTTAAACAACTTCTTAAAGTCCTACGCTCTACAGTTAAGTCACCAAACGATTTTATAGAAAAAACATGTTTTTGGCTTACTGGTGATGGTCCCCTAAATTTTAGGAAGGCCCCCTAATATATCTGAGGGTCGTCACCTTTTTGGGGGCCGTCTGTTTGTTTCGTCAGAATTCAGCAAACTTCGAAAAAATCATATAAAATCAACCGTAAGTCCGTAGAAGTCGTGCCACCTGCCATTTTAAAGATAATTGAGTCTACATTCATTTAAAAATACTTCCAAGTCTTTATTCGAAACTTAAGTCTGTCAGAAATGCAAAATACTACTTAGTGGTCAAAGCTTTATGTTTCGTTTTGACGAAAAACTTGTAGTTTACCCTTTCTTTCAAGTCAAGCATTTCTAGTCAATGTATCTTTGAAAAACGGTATATTTGTCTTTTTAAAACATTGATCTTGATTAATTTTTTAAATGGAGAGGAACTATTTTATTTCCAAATCAAATCAAGCTAAGTATGCATCGTTATATCTAATACACAAAACAACGACAAATATCCTTATATGTATGCTAGACGATTATATGTGTTTACTTTTGTTTCAACTTGGTTAATAGATATTAATAACTAACCATTATTATTTGTAATTGAGATAATTATATATCTAAACACATGTGCCATATATGCTATTTGTATGTTACTAGTTTTCCGGATTATGCCTAATAGGAATTACGCTAGATTTCTTGCGTTAAGTTACAAAATTGTTTGTGCATTCCATATAGGCATAGATCACTATATTTACAAGTGTTACATAAACATCTTGTAGATCATTTTAAGTGTAGTAACCCATTTAGGAATGAGAGTTCAATAGTTTTTCAAGTGTGTGGAAAAATAATGTCCTAAGATCATATGTTAAAACCCGTCACTAAAATATTTCTAACACATTAACTCTCTTCCAACAAAATGTCTAAATCTTTTCATCATCTTGCGTTGTTTGACCTTGGATTGGTTAAACAAAATAAAATATTATATTAATACATTGGTAATTAAGTAAAAGAAAATATAATTTTTAAACTTTGCTTGTGCTTACATTATTCTAACACACACACATAATTATATTCTTTTTATAAACATATAGTGTTTTACAAAAGATGTGTGTTGTATTAAAATGGTTAGAAAAATCATTCATATACTAATAAAATGTCAAAAATTATGCATACTATGCATAATAACAAATAGTTTTTAGCACACGCAAAATATATGACAATCTTGAAGTAAGAAATTAACTTGTCATTATTCATCAACCTCACACTTACAACTAGTCTTGGGATTAGGGGAACACACTATGAAAATCTTTATATGTCTTCTTTTAAAAGAGTGTTCATGAGGGTCAAGAAAGATTTTGAATATATATCAACTCATTATTCAGACTGTGATTGATGTTATTATCGAATCTAATTGACAAGTTTTCAAGTATTGACAAGAAATCGGATTCTTATTTGTCTATCTTTAAGATTATATCAAAATATAACAAGAGATATTATATTAAACCTACATACTCAATCACACTCGATTGATATGAAAATAACGACATCCCTTTCCAAGACGATAAGAATATGCATCGGATCATAACTCACACTTGTGTAGATGATGTCATATTGAGTCTACTTGTCCAATAGTTGTGTTCCAAACATTTGGCAAATATATGCATAAAATACACAATGAAGTAGGATTGATGACTTGAATGTTTTGTCCAAAATATTCAAGTAATTTACCTTGCAATTGGTAAAGTCGTCATATCTTAAATGCCAAACACGAGCAAACGCACAAGATATGTAACTTTGCTCAAACAATCCAAAAGCACAACTCAAAACTCAAACTATCTTCTCATCAAAACTCTCTCTTACTTTATCAAATAAGCATAATATATTTTCTTCACCAAATAAGAACCCTTTAACCATCTAAGGTTAGGATTATGAAGAATTGAACATATTCCACAAACCATTTTTGTGCTTTCTTTCAATAAGTGATTGGGAGAGGATTTAGAATATGAAGATGATTACTATTCAAACGATAATCAATCTCATCATTCAATCTAATTACAAAATTAGAATATGAACATGAAATCGAGACTAGGATTTATCTAGATCACGGAAATATTAATTAAATGACCATAGATATTTTTCCGTGTCTACATGTTTAACCATCCTCGGTTATTACATGAAATCACAAAGTCAATTGTAAGACCACAAGATTAGTCATCAAATTATAACTCACACTTGCAATAAAAATGTCTCATTGAGTCTAAAGTGTTCAAATGTTTGTGTTATTAGATATGGTTAAATTATACATGCTAAATTTAACACACTCTGAGTAGGATTGACGATTTATAAATTTCCATCAAGAAACTCATAAGTACTCTAACTTGATGAGCAAGACTTGGATGTCATTTCTGAAAAATCAAACCAAGAATCCTTATTACTTATATAAGTTTCTCTTGATAACCTAATATCAACACCATCTCCCAAATAATAGAAAAATGATCCTTCCCCAAATTCCCTTTCAGGGAATGAGGGTGACATGACTATCCAAGGTGTCTATGATCTTTGTCTATCTTTATGTAAACAGGTTTCAGATCAGGCCAAGGAAATACAAGACTTGAAGGCTCAGATCACAAAGCTCAAGAAGCAAGCTAAACCTGTCATCAAACACCATAAAGCATATCTTATCTGAAAAGTGTCTCATTGAAGCAAAGATTCAAAGAAAGAGCTTCTCAAAGAAACATAGGGTGCACAAAGAGTCATATAATCCAAACAAGGGAGGAAGTTTGAAAAGAGAATCATCAGATTCAAAAGATCCACTGTTTGATGAAATGCCGAAGATTTGTCAGTTGATCACATGGAAATAGAGAATGCTCAAGATAAGGGAGGACAAGGGAAATAGTAGGATAAGACAAAGGAGGATTGATAGAAGTTAGACCTTAGTACTGAAAGAGTAATAAAACCGTCAAGGAAGGAGTTAGTACTGACTTTAAGAAAGTTAGTACTGACAGACCAACAATTAGTACTGACGGATCCAAAGTTAGTACTGATAGGCAAATTGAAGGTACTAAGGAACAAGTTAAAGGTACTGATGAACTTAAAGAAGGTACTAAAGAGCATAATGAAAGTACTGAAGAGCAAAGAGAAAGTACTGAAGAGCAAAGAGAAGGTACTAAAGAGAAAGTTGAAAGTACTGATGGGCATATAAAAGGTACTGAAGATCAAACTGAGGAAGAAATTGCTACTCAAGCCACTCAAACATCCACTACTGAAGATTTAGTTGATCACATGGAAACAGAGAATGTTCAAGATGAAGGGAGGACAACGGAAATAGTGGATGAAGACAAGGAGATTGATGAAGTTAGACTTAGTACTGAAGATGAAGTTTGTACCATCAAGGAAGGAGTTAGTACTGACTTTAAGAAAGTTAGTACTGACAGACCAACAATTAGTACTGACGGATCCAAAGTTAGTACTGATAGGCAAATTGAAGGTACTAAGGAACAAGTTAAAGGTTACTAAGAACTTACAGAAGGTAACTCAAAGAGCAAATGAAAGTAAGAAGAGCAAAAGAGAAAGTACTAAAAAGCAAAGAGAAGGTACTGAAGAGAAAGTTGAAAGTACTGATGGGCATATAAAAGGTACTGAAGATCAAACAGAGGAAGAAATTGCTACTCAAGCTACTCAAACATCCACTCAAATACCCATTTCTAAAATATTTAGAGATGATGAAACAATAGCTAAAGTTCTCCTCAACATGAGTCAAGCCAAAGAAGCTTCTAGAGAAAAGGAGAAAGGTGTAGAGTTGAAGGATGTTGAAGAAACTGATAGACCTAAGCCTACCTCTACAAGATCACTTCTCACATTAAAGCCTCTTCCAAAAGAATGATCCAAAAGCAAGGGAAGAAGAAGATTGAAGAGGAGGATGAATCTGAAAGAGAATTCTGATGGTATCCACAAGCTGAGAAGCAGTTTAAGCAGCTTGAAAGTGATGAAGAGTTGACTAGGAAAATTCAAGAAGAGTGGGAAGCTGAAGAGGAGAGAAACAGAATTGCTGAAGAAAATGCTACAAATGAAGAGCTCATAAGAGATTTTGATTATATGAAGGCAAGGATTGAGGCAGATAGACTTCTTGCTGAGAAACTTCAAGAACAAGAAAGAGAGCAATTTACAATAGAAGAAAGAGCAAAGTTCCTTCATGACACAATTGCTGCTCAAAGAAAATTCCTTGCTCAACAAAGATCAGAAGCTATAAGGAATAAACCACCAACCAAGAAACACTAACAAAATCAAATGAGACCTACTTGAACACAGTGGGAAAACTACAAACGTGCTGAATTTGAAAATCAAGAAGTTTGAGGATAGTCAAGCCTTATATGAAAAGATTAAGAGGTTTGATGATGATTCATTTCATTGGGTCCTGCTGAAGATGAAAGGTTGATCAAGATATAAATGAGAAAGAAGTTGATTTATCTAAAAGTGAAGTGATCCAAGGAAGCGAAGCAAAGAAGAAGAGTTTTTTTTTCAAGAGGGAAGATAAAGATTAAGAGAGTACTAAAAAAGAAAAACTTGTACTAAGGCAAAAGATAAAGTCAAGGAAAAGAAGATATATTCAAAACACTTCTGAGGATGATAGTGACAAAGAGAATGATGAACTGAGATTGTATTTAACTATAGCTCCAGATGAAGAAAAAGAAGTGGACTATGAGATACTTGACAGAAAATATCCTATCAAAGAATGGAAGACCAGAGGTGTCTTTTAGAGATGGGGGGGTAAGAGGTAGGGGAGAGTTGGTGATAGGATCTAAACCACAAACTAATCAAGCTGAACACCTTGAAGAGATTAATTCTAAAATTGGTGATTAGGAGTAATAGACAAAGAAAGATACTTAGTACTTGGATGACAGTATTGTCCATATTTGATAGAGAAATCCGAATGCTAGTGTATCAACTGGTAATTATGGGAAAATACCAAGAATGATATGCCTGAAGGTTGTGACAGAGTTCTTTAGGGAGATTTGATGTTTTTGGTTGCAACCCAGATGATAAAGATGGAGTTTTTGGAGTTCACAGCTAGATTAGAATTATTGTGAGTTAGAAGTTGCATAGTTCTTTTAAGGAAAAAATACATACTTTAGTGACTGCCACAAAGTGGTAATCATCCATATGCTGGTAGAGAAAAAGTCTATCCTCTGAGAAAGGAAGGTACTGATAGCAGATGCGAAATGAAGTTAGAATTGAAGAAGAAAATACTATGGCATTTGAGTTTGATTAAATTTGTCAATGAAGATACTTGCAGAGTTAGAATCGAATATAAGATTGATGGATTGAAAGGGTTTGAATGTTGGCTAACCACCACACAACAAATGGTCATCAGTTCACCATGCTTAACAGGCATAAAGAACTGGCTATCTTCAAGCAAACGGCTTGTGATAAAGACTTCTCAAACAAAAACAAAAATAAAAATTCTCAAATAAAAAATCCTTTTTTTTTTTTCGTTTATGGTTTACAATTTACCAAAAATTGGTAAAGTTTTTAACTCACCTTGCTTCTGTGGTGAAGAGTTGGCTAGTCCATGATCAAACAGTATCATGGTAAAGACTAATCAAGATCTGTTGATAAGCTGAAAGTTTGACTACAAACTAATGGATTATTCAATGCACCATGTTATTATAAGAAGCATTGGCTAGTCCAAAAGCAAACGGTATTGGTAAAGACAAAAAAATCAATTCCGTGATGGTTTGGGCATTTACCAAAAATGTAATGGTAATTAACTCACCATGTTTTTAAAAATAAGATAGCTATCCCAGAGCAAACGGCTACAGGAAAAAGGAACATCCTATCCATTGATTGGCGGTAGTAGCCAAAAACTTACAAAGCCAACTTAGTTTGGATGATTGCTGAAAAGATGTTGCTGAGTTGCTGAAAAGACAAAAGATGCTGCTGAATGAAGTGGTAGAGTTTACCAGATCAAGAAATGATAAGAGTTTTGATACATCCTCTATGCATTAAAGAAGTTAAAGAAACATGAAGTCCAACAAGTTCAACATTCATGTTAAGGGAGGATTTGTTTAGGATTCTTTTTGTTTTAGTAAGTTAGTAACCGACAGTACAAATAGTTTATTACTGTTAGTAATAAGTTAGTACCGACAGTACAAAATGTAAGTACGATCGAATTAGTTAGTAGCGAAGTTACTAATTAGTTTTATTTTTTAATTTAGTTTACCGTTTATGAATAATGTATGAGATATTCTAGGAAAGATATTGTTAGTTGTTAGCGATTTAGTAAATCTTGTGAGAAGTTTTATCCTTAGTCTATAAAAGATATCTCAAAGCATAGTTCTCAGATATCTCAAAAAGCAAACTCATATCTCAAATAGTTAGTAAATACGTAATTGTTTCAACAGATTAATAAATTGTTATTTAGTTATACAATTATTTTTCTTAGTACTTGTGTTGAGATTCCGCATCAACTTATTGGTAAGTTCCAAAACAGTGTTTCTACCATAGTCAGTTGTATTTAACAGTTTGGACTATCACATCATATCACACAAAAAACACGACAACCACACAATAATCATTGGGGTATTGGAGTGAGTGTAGATGAAATATGTTTCCATCATAGGCTACTAAGATCTATTCATTTAGGGACTCACAGGATATGTATTCGTTTTAAATAGAGGTGTTGTTGACTGGAAGAGTACAAAGCAAAGCATTTTTACAACTTCATCTGTAGAAGCTGAGTATATTGCTGCTTATGATGCTTCTAAGGAAGCCGTTTGGGTTAGGAAATTCATTTTTGGGCTAGGTGTTGTTTCCATAATTGAAGAACCCATAAATATGTATTATGATAATACTGGAGCAATTACTATAGCTAATGAATCAGTAATCACTAAAGGTGCTAGACATTTTCATGCCAAAGTTCACTACGTTTGTGAAGTTATTGAATATGGCGACATAAAGTTAGAAAAAGTTCACTACAGGATACGAAGTCTTAGCTGATTCCTTTTTTACTAAAGAATTAGCATTTCCAAAGCAATCAAACATACTAGGAAATATTGGATGGCTTCCAGGGTAGTAGCCTCATGAAAATCTGTTTTTATAAGTATTTGATAATTAAGGATTGTAGACAATTTTATTTTCTGATGAATAAAAATAACTTGTATTTGTTTTCACAATCAAATAATAATTGTTATCCAATATTGCATGTATAATCCTAGAAGTAATTTATCATTCTAAATAATGTCTAATTGTCGGTTAACAATATGAATTACCGGTTAACAGTATGGGAGTATTGTTACATAAGGTAAATGTGAGTGTTGGCTATATTCGTTGAATATGTGGACGGTTCCCGCCAAACTCATATGTTACTCACAAGGGATGCGTATTGGACACCCCAACCTTCGAAAATTACTTTATGGATCCGTTGTCATAAGTAAAATTTCGATAATGGTTAGTTAAGTTATCCTTAGACTTGAGAATACAAACAAGTTCTGGTATGTGTGGATATCACTTTTTAATTCTATGTCAAACGCTGTCCTAAAAATGGCAGTTATAAAGACTATTATTAGAAGTGATGTGAAGCAGCATTCACAACACTTGTATTCAAGAAAGAATTTGTTCCTCCACTTGATATGTGCAGTATGATACCATTGGCGCCTCTCCAGAATTAATCAGATAATTGTTTGGCCAAACCCAAAGGGTAATACAAGATGATTCTTGATTACATTTGGTATATCTGTATTAAATTCTATAACGAGAATCTAAATGGTTAAACTATATGGAATGAGTTAGGATCTATATCTATGGTTTAACGGTATTTGAACAAAGGGGTGATTATAACAAGAGATAAAATAACCATGCTACTGAGAATGTTTATGAAACTTGATCTCAGACACTTCTAGTTTTAAAAACGAATGTGAGTGTTGCTAGACGTTTCCGTCATTAGTGTATGGGCTATCTGCTACTCCAACTCCCAAGTGGGAGCTATTGGATTGTGTGAGTTGGATTAGCTTAAACACGACTAGAAGTGTGTGAGCCTATTGGGGGCACACACGAAAAACATTTAGAGTGCGTTGTTTACTTCACGTTATGTTTCTAAGTAAACCATTTGGACATAAAGTGACTAAGACAAAATCCTTTGGGTACCTTGTCTTATGGCCGGCTGTAGAAGGCATAAGAAGGTTCTTGGGAGTGTCTTGGTTCTTTGTATCTAGGTGATAAGGAGTAGGGAGGAAGGGATAAGGGTTAAAGGTGGTATGATAAGGTTTAAACTCAAGAAGTTTATTCTTATCACTCTTAGGGTTGAAGGGTTATATAAACCCCTCTCCCTCATTCCTTTACTGGTCCGAGATAAGATACAACACACCAAATAGCTGCTGTGATCTCCTCTTAACTCCAAACAGTCAAAATCAAAACCCTTATCAAAGCAGCTTTGTATTTCGGTTCACCCTATTCCTTCATGATCATTTTTGGTTGATTGTTTCAAGGCTTTCCAAGTGTGGTTTGATCCTAGGTCTGAATCAGAAGGTGTTTAACATTGGTTTGCAGGTTGTCAAGGAGTGACAATCATTAGTTTCAATTAGGGTTTCGTTTTGGTGAAAATCGGTTGTTTCTGTTACAACCGAATTCGGTTACAACCGAATTAGGTTAAAACCCTAATTCTTCCATCTGTATTTCGGTTCAAGGTTTAGGGCTTGGATTTATTATTTAATTCAGGTGGTTTTGGATACAAAGGTTGTATTGGTTTATATGTGAAGTTGGACTAGCATTCGGGCGTGTTTGTTGGACGTGTTTGTGTGAGCACTCGTAGAGGTGACCACTTAGTCACTTGTTTCATAATCATTTGATGTTGTCTACAAGGGTATGTATTCTATTTACCCTTTTTCATTCCTTTTGTGTTTATGTATGTTAATTGTTTATACTAGACTAGATCAATATCTGATGCCTACTCGTAAGAGTTAATGGTTAACTTGATTGTTAGATTCCAACAGGTATCATTATCGATAATGGAAATAAATTTAATATGAGAATCTACTTCGTATCGTACAAGCAGACGTTGCGGATGTTTGTGAATAATTTGGTAATCATTAATAAACTTAGAGCTATCAATTAAAGATTTCCATTGTTTCGAAACTGACCTGAACTGAAGCAATGATTTTAATGGAAACCATTTTATAATTTCTTGTTGGATTTCTAAAGGTATGTTGTCTGACATTTTTGTTAAGGTTTTAAGGATGTTTCTAGGGTTAGGGTTTCATAGTTAAGGTTTTTGTTTGGAGCAGTGAATCAATGTCTGTCTGGTTTGCTTTACTCTTTTTTTGTTTGTCTTAAAGTTTTGAAGCAGAAATAAAAAAGTGTTTTGGCCTTTTGGGCTATGGATAGGTCCAGATCTTCTTTTTCTTTTCTGTTACAATTAAGGCCTGTTTAGTGACTTACCTTTCACAATGCACAAACCTATGTTCATCTTGATGCCTCTTTATTGATCAACAAGTCGTTGTTATATCCCGACACTCATAAGCATTTTTGCCTATGTTATCAAAAGTCAAGTGAATTTCGTAATGAAATGTGTCTCATTCTCAAACACAATCCTTACAACCAGTATACTCATAGTCCGTCACTACATAACAAATCCCTTCACCAATGACTTTATCTCCTCAAAAACATCCTACACCTACCCTATATTTACTCGATTTAACTAAACAATAAAAATTAAAAGTAAACGCGTAAAAGTCTAAAAATAAATAATGGAATAATTGAAGTCGTAAAATGACCTAAAATAACGGATTGTTACAGTCTCCTCCCGTTAAAAGATCTTTATCCTCAAAGCTTTAAGACATGGCATTGGAAGAAGATGCGCAATTGGTGAAGCGGTGCGAATACTTCTTCTTGAATTGATCTTCACGTTCCCATGTGAACTCATGACCTCTCCTAGAGTTCCATCGAACCTTGATAATTGGGATACGGCTTTGCTATAACCGCTTAACTTCGCAATTCATAATCTCCACTGGTTCTTCAACGAAGTGAAGCTTATCATCAATGTATATTTCATCCAACGGAATTGCCAACGGCTCGTCGGATAAACATTTCTTTAAGTTAGATACATGAAACATACTATGAAACCTGCTTAATTATTGAGGAAGTTCGAGTCTATAAGCAACGGTTCCCACTTTGGCTAACACCTTGAAATGTCTAATATACCTTGGGTTCAACTTCCCCCGTTTGCTAAAACGGATAACCCCTTTCCAAGGTGATACCTTTAACATGACTCTCGGTCACCAAACTTGAAATTCTAAAGCATATTGCCTTACATCAGCGTAACTCTCTAGCGATCACAACGCTGAATCCTTCGTATTGATTGAACAATCTTCTCGTTGTCTCGTGAATAAGTCTGGACCGGTAAGACTGAGCGTTACATCCGAACCATCGCCCACAAACAGGTGATCGACACTTCCGACCATAAAGTGCCTCGAATGGGGCAGCTTTAATGCTCGCATGATAACTATTGTTATACAAAAATTCAACCAGTGGTAAGTGCCTTTCCCAACCACTCCCAAAGTCTATCACGGCAAGCCGCGTAAACATATCTTCTATGTTTGAATGTTCTTAATCGCTTTTTGTCCCACGGTCCCTGCGAATGGCAAGCAGTACTCATGTCCAAACGTGTACCTAAAGCCTTTTGGAATGCCCTCCAGAAATTCGACGTAAATCTACTGTCACGGTCACAAATTATTGAGACTGGTATTTCATGTCTTGTGACTACTTCTTTCAAGTATAGTCTTGCCAATTTTTCCATAGAGTCATTTTCCCTCATCAGTAAAAAGTGTGCAGACTTGGTAAGACGGTCTATAATTACCCAAATTGTATCATAACCACTTGACGTCCTTGGGAGCTTGGTGACAAAATCCATAGTGATATTTCCTACTTCCATTAAGGGATCTCAGGTTGCACCAACAAACCAAATGGTTTTTGGTGTTCAGCTTTGACCTTCAAACACGTCAAACACTTGCTAACATAAGTGGCTATATCGGCTTTCATGTTGGGCCACTAATATGATTTCTTCATGTCCTTATACATCTGGGGTGTGTAAGGTCGGAAAGGGGATTGTTGGAGAGGCTAACAGAACCCGATGAACAGAATATTTTACTTGTGGGACCACATGGCACTAATCAAAGCCCTTAGGTCACCATAGCACGACAACCAAACTCTTGTTATTCAAACACTAATAACAATGGAATAAATCATTTCGTCAACAACGAAAGCTTACCAACTTTCATTCGTGAGTTGTCATGATTTCTCTTAAATTATCAATCATCAAACCTCATACATCGTTCACCCTGCTCCAAAACACTAGGTTTTCTGGTTTTCTATCTTGCCTCAGAACTACGCTTCTAATATTTGCTTTGAAAGATACCAAGGCCCAATAGTCATAACTAAGGCTCGATACCCGGTTAATTGGCTTAATTCGTTATCCTGTTCCTAATTCCCTGCTTTAAAGCATTCGCCACTACATTTGCCTTTTCTGGGTGATAACGAATCTCACAATTGTAATCACTGAGCAATTCTAATCAACGACGTTGTCTTATGTTCAATTCCTTCTGATCAAGCATGTGTTGCAAACTTTTGTGATCAGTGAACACGGTACACTTCGTTCCATAAAGATAGTGCCTCTAAATCTTCAGAGCAAACACTACTGCTTCTAATTCCAGATCATGAGTCGTGTAATTCTTCTCATGGATCTTTAATTGACGTGATGCATAAGCAATTACCTTCTCATTCTGCATTAACACATCACCTAATCTTTTATGCGAAGCATCTAAATAAATGACAAAGTTCTCAGCTCCTTCAGGTAAAGCTAAAATAGTTGCACTGCACAACTTTTCTTTCAGTAGTTGGAAAGCTGCTTCTTGTTTGTCACCCCAATCAAACTTGACCTTCTTCCGGGTTATCTTAGTCATTGATTTAGCGATCTTTGAGAATCCTTCAATGAACCTTCGATAATAATCGGCAAGACCTAAAAATTAATGGATCTTCGTTGGTGACTTAGGAGATGCCCAATCTTTAATTGACTCGATCTTGGCGGGATCCACTTGAATACCTTTACTGTTAATCATGTGACCAAGGAATTATAATTTTGGAATCCAAAATTCACACTTAGAAAATTTTGCATACAACTCCTCCTTCTTAAGCAATTCTAAGATTAACTTGAGATGTTCTTTGTGAGTCCCAAACTGAACAGATCTTTTCAGCCTGCTAAAGGTGATAGCCAACTTGTACAAATACAAATTGACTATATAGAAACACTGACTATGAATACTAATTGTATATGCGGAATCTACATAATAGTATTAAGAAGAACAATGAAAAACTACCCTTTGATTTCTATAATCTGTTAAAGTGATTACAGATTACTAACTATGAGATATGATTGTATGAGATGTATATTGAACTGATATCTCTAACTATGCCGTAAGGATTCCTTTTATCGACCAAGGATAAACCCTAATAGGCTTACAAAACGCATAAAAGATAATACATATCTTTCCTATAATACTACTCATACATCTCCTCTTAAAACGGTACTAACTATTTTCTACTAACGGTACTAACTAACTGAGCAGTACTTATCACTTTGTACTGTCAGTACTAACTATAACTATCGGCACTAAGTATTATCACTAACGGTACTAAGTCAGGAATGTATAATTCCCAACGAATTCCCCCTTAAACAATGAAAAAAATTATGAACTCTTTTAACTTCATGTTTCTTCAGATTAATCTTCTTAAGTTCTTGGAGGATGTATCCAAACACTTTAACACATCTTGATCTTGATCTTTAATAATCTTTCCATCTTTATCAGCAACTTTGTCTTTTCAGCAACACTGCAACATCTTTTCAGCAACAATCCAACTAAGTTGGCTTTATAGTTTTTGGCAAACTACCAGCCATAAACGGATTTGATGTTCCTTTACCAGTAGCCGTTTGCTCTGGGATAGTTAACTCTTTATTTGAAAAATATGGTGAGTTAATTACCATACAGTTTTTGGTAAACTGTCAACCATCAACGGAATTGATTTGTCTTTACCAAATACCGTTTGCTTTTGGACTAGCCAATGCTTCATTGCCATAACATGGTGCATTGATAAACCATATAGTTTTTAGCAAACTATCAGCTATCAACAGATTTGAGTAGTCTTTACCAAGAACTGTTTGATCTTGGACTAGCCAACTCTTCACCATGAAGTAAGGTGAGTTGAAAACCCTATAATTTTTGGTAAATTGTCAACCATAAACGGATTTGAGAAGTCTTTACCACAAGCCGTTTGCTTATGGACTAGCCAGTTCTTATGCCTATTAAGCATGGTGAACTGATGACCATTTGTTGTGTGGTGGTTAGCCAACACTCAAACCCTTCTCAAGTCCATTCACAACATCACTCTTCATCAATCTGTTGCTTAATAAATCTTATCAAATCAAGGGCAACAGTACTTTCTCTTTCAACTTCCAATCCCAGATCAAGCATTCTTTGCAATAAATCCTTGGAAAGAGGATATCTTCTTTCAACTAACATATGAATGACTGTCCCATCTTTAAATTCTAGTATGCAAACTCCACAAGCTTCATACAATCTCCAAGTGACAATCTTCCAATCCTGTTGATTACTCTAGAAATCACTTTGATCATTTTCTTCAGTTGAGGATTCCATCATTATCTTCAAATCTCCCCAAAGAATCAACTCAATCCCTTCTAGTGTAATTTTCGAGTACTGCTCCATCATTAAGTTATATAAGTGATACAAATCTTGCCTATCAAATATATGAAGTACCTCCATGAGATAGTTGAATGCTCTAAAGTTTCCATTGGCTCTGTATATAACAAGATAGTCCCCATCTGGTGATGATACCTTGTTCAACCTAGCAATAAATGATTTCTTCTCCATTATCTCACTATCTATGGTACTTTCAAATGTAACAATCCTTAGGCATTTTCTATGTTCATCATCACTGTCAACATCTGACTGTTTTCTTGGCTTTTTCCTTACAATCATTTTGATATGACGCTCCCCGTTTCTCTCTTATACCTGACTCTGTCACTTCTACCTTAACAAGTAACCATTTTTTGTGTCTTTCTACTTTCCTTTAACCTCTTCTGATCCAGAGTCTTTACTCCGTCATTCTCTTTAATCCTTCGTTCATCCTCAGTGGAACCAACAGCAGTGAAACTTTCATCAAACCTTTTCACTTTTGCATACAAAGCTTGTATTTCTTCAAAAGTTTTGCTCTTCAGGTCTGAATGTTTCTTGTTTCCCACATGCTTCAAATAAGTCATCATTTGATTCCTTAACTGAGTTCTTGTAGGAGGTTTATTCCTGATTGCAATAGCTCTTTGTTCAGCAAGAAATCTTCTTTGAGCTGCAATTGTATCATGAAGGAACTTTGCTCTTTCTTCCACAGTGAATTGCTCTCTCTCTCTCTTCATCTTGAAGTCTTAGAGCTAGAAGTCTATCAGCTTTAATTCTTGCTTGAATGAAGTCATATTCATCTGAAAGGGCAGTCTTTGTAGCTTCTTCCTCAGCTAATCTTTTCCTTTCTTCTTCTGTTTTCCAATCCTCTTGCAACTTTCTAGCCATCTCTTCATCCCTAGCAAGTTGCTTAAACCTCTTTTCAGCTTCAGGAATACCTTCAGATTCAGTTTCAGACTCATCTTCCTCTTCAATTTTCTTTTTCCCTTTATCTTTTGGATCAATCTTTGGAAGAGGCTTTAAAGTCAATAGTGATCTAGTTGAAGTAGGCCTAGGTCTCTCAGTCTCTTCAACATCCTTAAACTCAACTCCTTTCTCCTTTTCTCTTGAAACTGCTTTGGCTTGGCTCATGTTGAGAAGAACCTGAGCAATTGTTTCATCATCTCCGAACATTATAGGAGTGGTTGTTGAAGTGATTGGAGTAGCACTTCTTGCTGAAGTTTGATCATCAGTACCTTCATCTAGGCTCACGGTACAATCTTTTGATCTGTCGGTACTAACTTTTTCTTTGTCAGTACTAACTTTTTCTTTGTCAGTACTAACTACACCTTCAGTACTAACTGCATCTTCAGTACCCTCTTTCTCTTCATCCACTACCTCTCTTGTCCTCCCCACATCTTGAGCATCCTCAGTGTCCATATTATCAATTTCATCAT
>BQNB010089335.1:0-27428 GCA_026074375.1 Tanacetum coccineum
CATTGCCGAAGATGTCTTTGTGAAAGTAGGAAAGTTCCATTTTCCAACCGACTTCGTAGTAGTTGATTATGTTGTCGATCCTCGAGTTCCCTTAATTCTCGGGAGACCCTTTTTAAGAGGATCAGACGAGCATTGATTGATGTTTTGGTGAATAATTAACTCTCCGCCATGATGATGAAGCCGTAACATCCAAAGTTGGTCAAACTTCAAGATACTCTTACAATGATGTTGTGTCGATTAATCGAATCGATGTCATCGACGTAGCTTGTGAGGAGTATGCTCAAGAAGTGCTCGGATTCTCGGATAATTCTACGAGTGGCAATCCCACTTCGGAACCGATTATTTCTACCTTTTCTCCCACTCTCACTCCTTCGGGGGATATTGACTTCTTCTGAAGAAACCGTAGAATGCTTTCCTTGCTATTGAAGATGATTCAATTTCACTGGAAATTGATGACTCTTACTATGATTCGGAGGGAGACATTCGTCTTCTTGAGTATTTCTAAAATGACGATCATCATCTCCTTCTCTGTAATGAACTTCATGTTGAATGGAACTTAAATCGTAAAATCTTCTTATGCTGATCCTTCGGGCTCCGAGCTCAAGAATCTACCTTCTTCCCTTTTCTTGAGTATGCATTTTTTAGAGGGTACCAATAATACTACCCGTCATTAATTGCTAAAAAAGACTTAAAAGAAGATGAGAAGGTCCGACTTTTAAAGGTTTTAAAGTCACACAAGCGTGCCATCGCTTGGAAAATCTCCGATATAAAGGGCATCGACCCTCAATTTTGTACTCACAAAATATTAATAGAGGATGACTCTAAATCGGCAATTCAACATCAAAGACGGTTTAACCCAAAAATTCATAAGGTTATCAAAAAGGATGTTATCAAACTCCTTGATGCCGGATTGATTTATCCTATCTCTGATAGCCCGTGGGTTAGCCCCGTTCATTCTGTGCCCAAGAAAGACGGTATGACCGTAATTGAAAATGAAGATAATGAGTTGATACCTACTCGATTAGTTACAGGATGGCATGTATGCATTGACTACCGAAAGTTAAATGATGCCACTCATAAAGATCATTTCTCGTTACCGTTTATGGACCAAATGCTTGAAAGACTCGCCGAAAACAAATACTATTGTTTTCTAGATGGTTTCTTGGGATACTTTCAAATTCCTATTGACTCGCAAAACCAAGAGAAGACCATCTTCACTTGCCCTTATGGGACGTTTGCCTACCGACGCATGCCTTTCGGCTTATGTAATGCTCTGGGCACGTTCCAAAGGTGCTTAATGGCCATTTTCCATGATATAACCGAGGAAACAATGGAGGTCTTCATGGACGATTACTTGGTCTTCGGGGATTCTTTCTCCTCGTGCCTCTCCCATTTAGACAAAATGCTCAAACGGTACGAAGACACTAATTTAGTTCTAAATTGGGAGAAATGCCAATTTATGGTAAAAGAAGGCATTGTTCTAGGACATAAGATTTCAAAGTCCGGGATTGAGGTCGACAAAGCTAAAGTTGATGTTATAGCTAAACTCTCTCATCTGACTTCTTTTAAAGGCATTTGATGTTTTTTAGGTCACGCCGGGTTCTATCGTCGATTTATTCAAGATTTTTCTAAAATCGCTCGGCCAATGACCCATCTTCTTGAAAAAGATACCCCTTTTATCTTCTCGAAAGAATGTATTGAATCGTTTAATATACTTAAGAAGAAGTTAACCGAAGCTCCGATTTTAGTTACCCCCGATTGGGACCTACCATTTGAAATTATATGTGATGCTAGTGATTACGCGGTAGGTGTTGTCTTGGGGCAACATAAGACAAAACATTTTCAGCCTATACACTATGCTAGTAAGACCATGACGGATGCTCAAGCATATTACACTACTACGGAAAAAGAATTATTAGCCGTGGTATATGCTTTCGAGAAATTCCGGCCTTATTTAGTCTTGTCGAAGACCATAGTGTATACGGACCACTCGGCTCTTAAATATCTTCTTGCCAAGCAAGATGCTAAACCGAGATTGCTCCGGTGTATTCTCCTACTCCAAGAATTTGATGTCATTATTCGTCATAAAAAGGAGCGGAGAATCTCGCGGCCGACCACTTATCAAGACTTGAAAATCCCCACCAAGATGTTCTCGAAACAAGGAAATTACCAAAACATTTCCTCTCGAGACTCTTGGTATGGTTACCTTTCGTGGTGATTCTAGTATCCCATGGTTTACCAACATTGCAAACTACCATGCGGGGAATTTTATTGTGAAAGGGATGTCGTCCCAACGAAAGAAAAATTTATTTAAGGATGTAAAGCATTACTTTTGGGATGACCCCTACTTGTTTAGAATTGGTGCGGATCACGTGATTAGCACGATATGTTTTGGCCAAGATAGCCGTTTATATCTCCGGCTTGTCATAATGGACCCACCGGGGGACATCATGGTGCCAACTACACCGCTAAAAAGTCTTTGATTCCGAATTTTATTGGCCGATTATTTACCGAGATGCCCATGACTTGGTCACACAGTGTGACGCTTGTCAACGTCAAGGCAAAATCTCGCAAAAAGATGAAATGCCCCAAAATGCAATTCAAGTATGCAAGATCTTTGACGTATGAGGCATCGATTTCATAGGGCCATTCCCGTCTTCTCGAGGGAACAAGTACATTATCGTGGCCATTGACTACTTGTCTAAATGGGTTGAAGCAAAAGCGCTCCCCACTAACGATGCCCGAGTTGTCGTAAAATTCTTGAAATCTCTCTTTGCCCGATTTGGAACTCCTCGTGCTATCATTAGTGATCGCGGTACTCATTTTTGCAATGACCAATTTGCAAAGGTCATGCTTAAGTATGGAGTTACTCACCGTCTTTCTACCGTGTATCATCTACAAATGAGTGGATAAGTGGAGGTTTCAAATCGTGGTTTGAAATGTATCTTGGAAAGGACCATAGGCGAAAATCATGCTTCATGGTCCGATAAGTTAGATGATGCTTTATGGGCCTTCCGTACCGCTTTCAAAACACCTATCGGGTGCACTCCATACAAGTTAGTGTACGGAAAGGCTTGTCATCTTCCTATTAAACTTGAACACAAGGCCAATTGGGCCTTGAAACATTGCAATTTTTACCTCAAGACCGCGGGTGATCACTGGAAAGTTCAAATGAATTAATTAAATGAACTCCGAGATCAAGCCTACGAGAACTCTTTAATCTAGAAAGAGAAAACGAAGAAGATTCATGACTCCAAGATTAAAAACCGCGTTTTCAACGTTAGTGATCGAGTTCTTCTCTTCAATTCTCGATCACGGTTGCAAAAAGCGTTAGGCGCTAGTCGGGCGGTTGACCACCGCCTAGCTAGTAATCGGTCGAGGCGGCGCCTAGGCGGGGCCTAGGCGGATTGAACTTTTCTATATAAATTTTTTAAAATTATATGTATATTTGAAATTTTTTAGCACAAATAGGTAAGTAGGTCTACAAAAGATTGGATATTGGGCTTTAAATGTAAATTAAGGCTTTAAATTAGTTAAATTAAGGTTTTTTCTAAGTAAAATCTTTATTTCTATTTTCTTTTCTTTCTCATTACAATAATTAATCACAAATTTTATTCTTAAACACATTTAAAAAACAATATCTGGCCAATTTATGAAAAAACCTAATTGAAAATTATAAAATCAAGACTTTGATATTGAGCCCGATACGGGAGTTTTGACTACAAAAGTGGTGGATGATATTTCTGAACGTTATGTTCTTAAGCCTAAAATTTTACCCACCCTTTCTCTTTGTCTAGTTATTGACACTTTGTTTCCATTTTCATCCGAAAATGAGGACAAAGTTTTCAATAATGGTAGTCTTGCTTCAAAAGAGGAAAAATCTCCTCATCTCTTATCTCATCGGGGCTTTAAAGCTTTCCAGCTCATTTCTGATTTTTCTAAAAGCTCGATGATGATCTATGGAGAGGACATTCCTATCTTGGATGTTCTTTTTCTCCATTTCTATCCTCCTTGACTAGCTCAAGTATGGGGGATCGAGTCATGCTCAAGACTCGGTTAACAAAAATAAGCGCTTCATGGGTGGCAACCCATGCTTATCCTTTTAGTATTATTTCTAATAAGTGTGACGTGAGGAGGTTCGCCTCTTACTTTCTCGTGTTTTTCTGGTTTGTGTTTTATGTCCAGGATTGCCCGGATTTTGAAGACTCTCGTGCTTGTGGTTTTGTCCTTCATTCACTCGAGCTTCAATCCTTAGCATGATTATGGGAATCCAATATCCTAAATCTTATTGACAAACGTTTATCTTTGAGCATACTTAATAAACGGCTTTAGATTTACGTAGATACCATTCTTAAAACATTGAGGACAATGTTCAGTTCTAGTAGGGGGGATCTATCGATTTGATTGTGCCTGCAGTCGTTATTTTCACGTAACCCCATTTTTACCACCAAAATACCAAAAAAATGTAAAATTTTAAAATTTTTTCAAAAATAAAATAAGTGTTTTGTCACAATCTTTGACTTTCCTGTTGGGTAGAATAAGAATAAATTTTGACTCGATCGAGCGTGTTGAGCTCTTAGCTTTGTCCCTTAACCGTTATAAACTTGACTAAGCTAGTTTATTTGACTAAGCATTCGCGGATCTTTTTATTAAAGATTTTTAAATTTGCAAAGAACGAGAAATCATAGAGTTAATTATGAGTTAGATAACAAGGATTAGTTGGAAATCTTAAGAGCTCATAAGTGTAATTTGTGGCTTTTCCTTCCCGAAGCTTCTAACCAGACTAATAATACGTGCTCTTTTAGAAAATTAAACTTATATCAACAATTTTCTTTTTATGTAGTCGATAACAATAATTTATTTAGTCTTAGTTTAAATTTATACTTAAATTTTCTAAAAAAAGAAATTTTCTCTATATCGTGGTAATATAAAGTGTAAAAAAAATAAGGTAATAATAATAATAAAAAATGTGGGCTGATAAAAGTTTACTGCCTCTTGCCGGCTCACAACTGATGTGGCAGTCTTCAAAAGAAGGCCCATAGTAAGAATAATAATCTGAGGCTGATAAAAGTTTTTTGCATCTTGCCGGCTCACAACTGATGTTGCAGCCTTCAAAAAGGTCAAGGATTTCCTTCGTTTTAAGGATGTATAATTATTAAGTGTAATATATTTGATTAATAAATATAAGGAAAATCTCTTTTAATTAAATTTAAATATGCTTTTGAACTAAGACTATTTCGTTTTAAGTTGTGGTTTTTCAAAACGAATTGTTTATTTAACGGGAAGCCTAAGAGTTTTTGAAACCAAAGGTCCGTGAGTTCCGATACTATTCTCTGTGGGGTGTCAAAAGCCTGGTCACCTAAGCCGATCTCGGCTAGGATGTGCCCAGAAGAAAGTTGCTACATGGAATGATCTCGCCTTCAAAATCATAATTCCTGAGTGGAACGTGAAGCATAGAAATATTGCAATTTTCTTAAAAAGGTTGATCCATGGTTGAAATTCGAAATAAGCACATTCTCCTAAGATATAATAATTGTCGGGAGTGAAAAGTTTCACAAGTTACAAATATGAGTAGTGTTAGCATCTTAACTTATATTTAACGCTGATTTCATTTTTAAGCTTGGTTTGGGACAAGTGAAAAATCGGGGACGATGAATTTATCCTTATTGGGCATTTTAGGATTGAAGTGCTTCTTGTTCTATGACCCTAAAGGTTATGAAAATAACAAAAGTCCAAACATTCTAGAAAAAGGAAAAATATAAAAAAAAATATGTGTGGTAATTAGTGTAAATATATAAAAAATGGTCAAAATGGGGCTTTTCAAAGCTAATGATTCTTTAATTTCCTTTGATGAACACTTAGCTACTTTTCGAGGTAATTAGTCGAGGGGGATAGAGATTCTTGATTTTCTTAAGTGTTTACTTATAGCATTGCGTGAGGACACGGCAATAGTTTAGTATGGGAGATTTTGGTATGTGCTTAATTACACATACTTTTGACTCAAAAATGGACATAAAATGCCAAATACATGTTTGTTTTGCTTTGTATACTGTGCAGGTATCGGATATCACTAAAGGACCAAAACGAAGCCAAAACAGAAAAAACCGAGCACGAAATTGGAAAGAGCACGAAATTATAGAAACCAAAGACATAAGCATCTTATTGGGCCAACCCGTACCCAAGTTAATGGGCCGAGTCAGCCCATTAAGTTTATTTATGTAATTAAAAGCCCAAAATCCTTTATTTAAAATCATGGCCCAAATTAATAAACCAAGCCCAACCAACAGCCTGTTATCCCTTTACATGGTTAGTCCCTAACTGTTTCACCATTAGTTCTTACACCCATTACACTGTTAGTCCCTAACACCTAACAACCGTTAACTCAATCAAACAAACAAAAACAAAACAAAAACCCGCCAAACTCACTATTCATCCATCCTCTTTACGTGTTACCCTGCACCACGATAAACCCACTCAACCCTACTTTAAAATCCCACCCCTAGCAAGAAGATAAGCCACCTTGGCAATCCTAAGGTGGCTGATTGGACAAGAAAGAATCAGGGGCTGAGTTTGACATTAAAGAAACACAAAATGAATTCAAGGGCTATGATTTAAGGCTTGGAGAACACTCTCTCATTCTCCTCACAGAAGAAACACACATTGAAGACCTAGAGGCTTCTCCTTCGGCTATAAATAGAGACTAGTTTAGCCATTAGGGCATGAAGTATGAATCTAAGTTTTTTCTTATCTAAGTTTTTATGTAATTTTTTCTATGTTTTTAAAGTCTTTTATTTAAGTTTATTGTACTTTTCTGCTCATTGTACCTTTTTTAAAGCATTGTACTCAGTTTTTTTTTAAAGTTTAATGAAACTTATGTTTGATGTTAAATTCTGTTTTTTTTAAGTTAATGCAGTTTATGTTATGAAAATGTTTGTTAAGCTCTCTTAAGCTCTTTTCCTTGTTACTTAAACTGTTTTACTTAAACTATATAAACTTTTCCATAGTTTATAGAGTTTAAATCACTTTTACTCAAAATTACTCAAAAGCTAAATTAGAAGATAAGCCGAATTTGGAAGGGCTTATAGGGTTTTACTAGTTTGTTTTTAAACAAGCTAGAGCTTGTAGACAAAGCTCTAAAGAGCCTTTATGCCCTTGTTTAAGCAAAGGGCTTTGTAAGTCCTCACTTTTCCATTTTATAGATTATTTATTGTTTCTTTGCTTATTACTGCTTACCTCTGCTTATTTATGCTTATTTATGATGTTTATTGCTTATTCATGCTTGCTTAATGCTTAAATCATCTTTGTTTATGTTTTTATACAAAACTGCCTTAAATAGCTTAAAACTGCTTAAGCTGTTTGCTTATTGATAAGTGCTTATCAGTTGTTGGATTTTGCTTATTAAGCCTTAATTTTGTTTGTTTGTTATCTGTTCTTAAAGGTCTTAGCCTAAATCAGTTGAAATTAAGCTTTAAAATGGATTTGAGATACTTAAAGGGGTGTTTGGATTAAGAACTAAAATGGGTCAAATTAGTTTTAAAACTGTTTTGGGTCATCAATCCAACTTTGTCAAGCTCTTTTAAGTTGTTTTAATCAGTTTTCAAAAGTTGTTTAAGTTTAAATATAAGTTTTAAGGTGTTTTCTACAAGTTCTCTAAATCTGTGGTTATAACATTTGTTCAAACTGTTTAAATTTGATTTTTGCTTAAAAGTTATTTTAAGGACTTGGTTATGCTTCCAATTTGTTTCTAAAATGCAGTAGGAAAAGTAAGTTAAGTGTGCATTTGCTTTGTGAAAGAAGTGTCAATCTGTCAAGTTCATAGTTTTTTAGTTTTTAAAGTTTTAAAAGCCATTTTTCAATTACAATTTTAGATAAGTTAAAGCAAGTTTTAGGGTCTGATTTTTATAGCACAAGCTCATTGTACTATAAGCTCAATTTGTTTGAGCTTATTTTGGTTTTTAAAACTCTTTTGCTAGCTTATTTTGAGGTCTGCAATTAGCTATTTGTCTTTTTAAAAAACCAAAAACATAGTGAAAACAGCTTTTTGTCTTTGCTTTTTCTAGCTTAATCTTTTATCCTATTTGCTTAATTTTTACTTTTATGTGCTTATTAGTGTTTAAACTTAATTTGTTTTTGCTTTATAGCTTATTTCATGTGCTTATTTAGTCTTATTCTTAGCTTAAAGTTTGTTAAATTTCTTTTTAAACTGTCTTATATGTGCTTACTGTCTTTGCCTTTTTAGTCCTTTCTAGCTTATTTTATTTGCTTATTTTTGATCCCTAGTGCTTATTAGGGTTAGGTAATCATCTGTTTTTATCTTATTTGCCTTTTCTTTTAGCTTATTAAGTCTAAAAAAAGCCAAATAGTTAGCCTTTTAGTCTTAGCTTAAAAAACTAATCTGTCACTTCAATCTGCTTATTCCTAGCTTATTTTTAAGTTCTGACAAAAGTCCCTTTTTTAAAGTTTATTATTTTTACTTATATTTTAGCTTTTTAAAAAAGAAAAATAAAAAAAAAGTTTTACAAAAAGGGAAGCCACAAGGGTCGAACCTGTGACCTCCCCCTTCTCATACCCAACACCTTAACACTCCCACACAATACCATCTGCGCCCTTGGGGTCTTTTTCGTTAGATCCTTGGGCCAGTTGGTATTTAAGGGTGTTTTCCCTTTTAAGCCTATCAGCCCTTTTTGGGCTTATTTCTAGCTTACTGAGATAAGCTGGTCAACCCGTTATTTTTTGTAATTTTTAGACCTTTAAAGTACTTTTCCTGATTTTTTAGATTTTTCTATATTAGATTAATATTTTTTATAATATTTTTAGATTAAAACTGTTTTTAATTCATAACAAATAAAATAAAAGTTAAAAAAATATAATTCTTTTTTCTAAAATTATTTTTAATCATTTAGGATTTGTAGAAATTAAATTTGCATTTTTAGGGTTAAAATTTGATTATTTAGGTTTTTGAGTCACGTTTTTTTAATTCCCGTTAACGTTTTTAGGTTAAATCTTTAATTAATTGCTTGCCTTTATTTGCATTTGCGTTATATTTGTAGAAATAGAAATTCAAATCAAACCTTTGATCATTTAATCACGCGATCACAAACTTAAACAAGATTTTCCATTCACGGCTTCGTCGGGATACGACTCGGGAAGGTTTTTAATTTTACTTTGGTTAAAAGTAATTTTCCTAAAAACCTTTTCACTTTCCTTACTCTTACTATTATTTGATACTTTAGTTATATATTATATATATGTATTAAGTAATAATTATTATTATATATATGTATAATTAAAACTGCATCAATAATCTGGAAAACATACATGACCGGTTCGGTTACAAAATGATCACAACCATTAGGTTATAAAATGAAAATAAAACCTAGAGCCTTACTAGCCGAGAGTTTTACCCCTTAATACTTATAGGCCTATAATAGCTAAGATCATAACCAGATTCTAAGAAACTACTCTACTCACCGCCTCCTCCGGTACATCAAGATGTACTGGAACCCTAGCAGGTCTCTGCTGACTCTGTAGTGCTGCCATCTGAATCTACAATGTACTCATCAGAGTCAGTGCCTCTACAAGTTGTGCCAGTCTTCTGTGGTCTGCAGCCCGCAAATCTCCTATCTCAATCTGTTGTGCTAAAACCGTAGTTCGTAGTGGTCTATAGCCTCAGAACTTTTAAATCACTGGCATCCATAGACTGTAGCCTCACGAGAAGCTCTGGCCTCACCCTCTATAAGTATAGTTGTGCGAGCATGGGAGCGTCTATCTCTACGTAACAAGTTGAGCTGACCGCTCATTAATAATCCATCATCCTGTACATCGTCAAGTCTCCCATAAATCTCATCTATATCCTGCCTAACAATAGTGACAAAATTTGTCATTCTCTCACCTAACTCTGCCACATCAGTCGTTGGTATCTCTTCTTCAATCTCATTTGGATCTACCCAGACGTCAGTAATCCCGTAACCTATCTCCATGTCTGGGTCACGTCTAATCTCGGCATCCAGAGTGCCAACAAAACCATAATCTGCTCTAAAGCCTCCAGTAGGCCTAGCAGTAGGAGCAGATGAACACTCCTCGACCTTATATCTGGGACCAGGAGCAATGCACAGCCTCTTCCAAGGCGGTAACCTAGCCTCAGGAACATTGGCTATGCAGTCAGTAGAGAGTAGAAGTAAAGGTGGTGATGATGTAGGTAATGGTATAGGTAAAAGTGGTGGTGTCTCTGATCGAGGTGCTAAGATGTATGTGGATGGTGCAGCAGCTCTCATTATGGACATAGATGCCCTGGTATATGGAAGTACAATAGGTAGTGGTAGTGGTAGTGGATGGGAAGTAGATGGTGACTCGGCTCTTAACCGGATCATAGCAGCTCTGTAGCCTAATAGATGAGTAGGACTAGCAGGTAGTGGTGGAGGTGATATAGGTAATGGTGATGATACTGGTAGTGGTGGAGATGGTATATGTGGTAGTGGTGATGAGTATGATGTAAGTGGTGATGGTGGAAGTGATGGTATGGCAAGTAGTCTGTCAACCTCTGCCTCAGACGGGAATGGAATAGGTGTCTGATCTCGAATGAACATCTTGGCAGTGGTACGATATGCGGGTGGTAGGACAGAGTTGGTCGGAGCTAGGTGCTCCTCCTCCTCCTCCTCATCCTCGTCCTCCTCCTCATCATCATCATCTCTGTCAGCGGGATAATCAGCTGGATCCTCTTTAGGATCCTCATCATCCTCCTCCTCCGAATCCTCCTCTGGATCGGACTTAGTAATATAACCTGGTGAATCAGCAGTGGGTGAGACAGCAGCAGGCAGTGGCTGCTCCTCAGCTGGAAACACATCATCCTCAGATGGCATAAACTCTGGGTATGCAGGCTCCGGAACAAAATCTGGTGAAAGTGACTCCTGCATAGCGGCCTCTACGTATGCATAAAGGTCCTCTGGCATCATGGGCAGTCCATCATATCCTAATACAATGAAACCTGGAGATCCTACATCCAATGATCCATCATCACTAGATATGGATGTGTAAGTAACAGTGGAATGCTCCGAATCCGACATGACAAAATCAAAAAATCAAAAGTAGCTTATATAAGTATTAATATAAGACTCTTCTCGTAATATACGTAATATATATTATAAACACGTATATCAATCATGAATGCATCTAGTCTAACCAACTAATGCAACAACTAGTGAGTGTATGTCCCGTGAAAACCCCTTTGTATGAATGCAATGTTTGAAAATGGTTATAGTCCAAGTAAAAACGTTTGACCTGGTTCTCTATAACCTAGGCTCTTGATACCAATCTGTAACATCCCTAAATTGGGTCACAACGGAATATGGGTCTGAGAGTGTTACTTCATAGATCAATAGCATAAGATATATATGAGAACGACCATTTAAAAGTCATTTAAAATCAATACATTAGATTTAACAAATTGTTTATTACAAAAGCCCAAAGCTTCACTTGTTCGTTGTTCAAAATACAAATATTTTAGTCCATAACAAATACTTCCCTAAAATGTAATGCAACCAAATCTTTAATGCATATGACTTCCAAAATAACGACCACCAATGTATCCCTTGTCTTATACCTCATTGATCTCCTGAGAAAACATGCTTTAAAACGTAAACAATAATGTTGGTGTATTCATAGGTTTGTAAAATGTATAATGTAGGACTACAAGATTTCCCAAGTGTATGATAATGCAACAGATGCAAACATCACAAAAATGTAATTACGTTTCCCTAAGCTCATGAGACTGAAGCTCGACATGTATGAATTGCAATATAAATTGCCAACATTGCCCTTGATGATGTTCTAACCCGCAACATCCCAAATCCGACATGGTATACGTCTGTTGTCCGGCAAACCGGCACAGTGAGTGTTACTCACCCGAACGGGGATGTCAATCCTAAATAGATCTATTTATAACATCAACAGCTTACTATTAATTGACATTCATGATAAAGGACGCAAGGTTTATCGCACATAGACAAACATGTAATCATAATGTAAAAATGTCCACTTGTGTCCAATTGTAAAACAATGCATGTTTCTTACTCCAAAACTTGTAAATCATTATAAATGTAAAACGTGGGGCTATGAAGTCACCTCGAGTAATGAATCAACAAAATATATCAGATGTGTGAAAAACGTCACGTAAGTGTCCGAGTACAACCTAATTAATTATAGGTCGTATGAGTATTAAGTACTTTGAATAAGTAATGCCGTATATAATTTTATATAGCTACATCACCATCTAATTGTATTTGAGAAATAATATTTATAAAGTTAAATTGTTTATAAATATTTTCTTAGTAAAAATGTCGTAACTTTCTCGTTTTAAGTCCGTTTTGTACGTTCTTTATGTCCACGCTTTCGTATTAAAAAGTTATATCAAAATATTACATTTTCATATTTTTAACCCTCTGGTGAACAGTGATTTTTACTGTTCGCTCACTTTATAAAATTACTTTTATAAATTTAATTAGCGTAATCTTGTAAAAGTCATATCTTATTCGTTTTAACTCTGATTTTAGCGATTATTTCTAGCACGTCTTCGTAATTAAAAGTTCTATCTAACTAAAATATTTTCCAAAAAGTTGCTGAGATGAACAGTACTTTATTTTTATAAAAGTATTTATTATCGTAAACATGAAAAATCTATAACTCCTGCATTATTGATCAAATAATTATGATTCTTAATGATTTGGAATCCTAAAAATATGTACTTTCTGTGAAAAATAATCATATATTATTATCAGATGTGGAAAATAATAAGTTTTTATAAAATTGTTTTTATAAAAGCTTTTATTATCGTAAACTTGCAAATGGCCTATCTTCTTCGTTATAACTTGGATTTTTGAGTTCTCTATATATCGATCATCATGACATGTAGTATTTTATAAAGAAATAAATAAATATCTTATTTTCAAATTTTAAACAGAAAGTTTTGATCATTAGGCTTAAATGTTTATAAAACTTGTTTTTATAAGTTTTTAGTTTAGTGAATTTGTTACAAGTCCTATACAACACTTTATCTCACAAGTCTTATATACTTTAGGTCCTTTAGTCCATCATTTGTCCAAGTAATGTCCATGATAACAAGTCCTTACATCATTTTTACTTATAAACTTAATAAGTAAACTTTTAAGCAACTAGTTTATATATTCTTTTTATAAAGTAAACCATACTTGTATAATGTTTATACTTCCATTACAACATGTTCTTAACATCAACATAACATATGACAAAGTATATCAAACCATGATCAAGAGTAAAAATCCATTTTACATGTTCATATGTTTCCTAGATGGTGATTTACTATATAAACATCATATACACATAAAATCACAAACGTAAAGAGTGTAGGGTTTTTAGATGACCTTAGGATGAATTATAATGAAGAGTAACAAGTTCTAAACCCTAGTTTAGAATCAAAACCCAAGCTTCCAAGATTAGAAAACCCTAATATTTCCAAGAAACCCTAATCTTAACTTTCTTGATTAAACCCTTGTAAATGCTAAACCAAGCCTTCAATACTCTTTAAATGCCTTAGATATGATGTTAGAATACTTGAATTATTGGTAAATAAAATTGTATGGATTATTTAGGGGTGTTTGATGTTAGCCGTGGGCTAGGGAGGAGAGCAAGAGAGAGTTGTGTGAGTTTTTACTTAAGGAAAAGAGATGTATGTTCTCTACTACCTAGTAGCACTCTTATATACTACAAGACTTGTCCAAGTTGCTAGTAGGAAAGTCTAAGATCAATAATACACAAGGTTGGGCAAGATGAGGGAATTTAGGAGAAAAAAATGGCCAAAACACTAGTCATGGCATTATGTTTTAATGAGCCCTAAGTTATACAAGATTTAGTTGGTAGTTTGTGTGCTCTTTGTCCCCTTGGGACTATGTTGTATCCGAAATTAGGGGGAGGGAGGTGGCTAGGTGAGTCTTAGATATTTTGAGGTGAATTTCTAGTATTTACTTGTAGTTTTTAATAGGTAGTTTAAGTATAAGAGTGAATACTTGTAGCATTTGTTTTCTTGTTGGTTTCTTTTCTATAAAATTCGGTCAATATGGTAACATGGGTGAAGTTTTATAAAACTTTGAGTATTAGGTATAAAAATGGGTATTTGTTGAAGCATAGATAAGTTTTGGTGGTTCCGTGAATGCCTAAATGTATTTTATCGCGAAACGTAAACACTTTACGTAACCAATAAAAATAAATGTGCAAGGTTAATAATTATCCTCCAAATAATTATTTAACACTTTCTTGACGTAAACATTTAATTGTGTGATGCCCGTTTACGTTGAATGACAATTTTTAGTTTATGCGATTTAACTAAACAATTAAAATTAAAAGCAAACGCGTACGAGACTAAAAATAAATAGTGAAATAAATGACGTCGTAAAAAATGACCTGAAAACACTGGGTGTTATAATTTAGGTTGCAGGTTGGTAAGAAACATGATGTTGTGTTCAATGTTTGTCCTTTTGAGTTTGTGACGATTCATGTCATTGATGAGATTATTGAACCGAAATTACTTTAATGATTGGTAGTTCCATAAAGTGAGTGTCTGTTGAGTATGTACTCATACATCTGCACCTTACCGAGTTCTTTTCAGTGCATTCCATAAGTCTTTAGAAGTCTGATTTGAGTCAATTGAGGGGTAGATATCATTGCCTAGCCCATACATCATTATGTTCTTCAGTTTGATGTCAGCTTCATACAGTGCAAGCTCTTTATCACTAAGATCCTCTTCCTCTTGCATCTTCATTTTACCAACATCGTTAGGATCAGGAATCTATCTAAAAACATATAAACCTTCTTTCAATGACTTCAGCAACAATCTCCGTTCTTTATACCCAATAATGTGATTCATGAACCTAGAAGACTACTGAATATAGTTTCCCCGATACAGGATTGGTAGTCTTGCATCACTACCCGTAACTAAAGCATCTTGTTGAGAATTAGGCATAGACATTGTAGGATCTTTGATGTTTGACTAAGTTATTAGTGATGTTGAGATCTTACAAGCTTTGTAATTAGTTTGATAAAAGTCTTGTAATTATGAAGAACCGGAAAGTATCTTATTAACTTTAGATCAAAAGCCTTGAAGAGAAAGTTTCATATTTGAAAGTCTCGCACCACAAAATATAAAAAGTAAAATTATCGCATGATATCTTGAAATGAAAGCCTCTCGTCACAAGGTTTTGTATGATTACGTTTGCATGGTATATTTTTGCATGTAGGAGAACACAAAGTAATGTAGATGATATCTTAACGTCAAAGTTTCATATCAAACACTAAATTAAAGTCTTTGAAATTTAGTTTATATGATGTAAAATATCTAAGTGTTTAGCCAAAACTTTCATATTAGTTTCGTATGGTAGTCTCTCAACAAAACTCTCTGAATTTGAAACCCTATTAATGCAAACCTATAAGAACCTAGTTTTGTATTTGAAACCCTAATTATTAGAACAAAACGCGTAGTTTCGTATGTGAAACCCTAATTATGCGAACACAACAAAGTTGTACATTAAAATTTCGCATATTGAAACCAATCTTTTTTTGCCACCAATATGTGATAACGCACCCAATTATAACAGTGTTCGGTGGCGTTATATGTTTATATTGTAATCAATTCTCATGAACCTTACTATACTTTAATAGCATGAAAATATGTGTCATGTTTTCACTTGAAGATATCTCGAGCTCAAACACAACAAGATCGAGTACCTATACACTTCGGAAACACAATATACAAGAAGAGATAATGAATCAAGCCTAAAAGTGTAAATGTGCGCTGCACTTACCAATTGTACGCCACACTTATCCTCAAAGTCATGGAAATAAAGACTTAGTCAAATTCAGCTTTAACTCCATAAGTACGCCGCACAAAGTATTTTGTGCGCCGCACTTTCCATCAGATGTTTAAGAATAAATGAAGACTTAAATGCTACTGCATTAATACCCTACGTACGCCACACAAATTCCTTTGTACGCTGCACTACCCAATAAACAATTAAATTCCCTTTGCAGTTTAATCAACCAATGTACGTCGCACAAATTCCTTTGTTGCGCCGCAACTTTCACCCTCACTTAGGAAGTCAAAGCCTAAAAAAAAGTGACGAATTTTAATCCATCTCATTCATCCTTCAACCATCCTTCCATCCATTCTTCAACTCATACACACACTTATCCCCCTTATGAAGTCCAAAACACTTCCAAGCATAAACACCATATCTTTTGAAGAATCACGATCAAATTACCAAGAACAACGAAGAACATCATACTAGTTTAGTAAAAGAATAAAGTTTGTTATCAAATCAAGTTATGTTATGAACTCCTTAGCCATGAGAGGCTAAATCTCTCATGACTACTCGGTGATGCTATGATAATAAATAAGTGTTTGGTATGATCGTGATCTCTTTAATCTCAAGCTTATGTTTCAATCCTATTATATCATATCTTATCGGTTTTGCTTATCAACTTAGATTATATAATCATATCGGTTTAGGTCGAAAGACCCATTATGATTTATGTGGTTTTAAAGATTGTCTAGTGATCTTTACGTCTGTGGTTGAGAACATTCCACTTTCATAAACAATAAAAAAGAATAAGCTTGATTATATTAAAACTTGATTATTTTAGTACTACAATTGGTCTAGTTAACTAAATATAAGTTTTGAGTTAATCAAGATTAATTTGTGAAAACATTTTTTGACGAGAAATCTTTTTTATAAGTTAAAGGTTCAATCTTCGAGGTCTTAATCATTTCCAGCACTTATGAATTATTTTCAACTATCCGAGTAGTCATCTTTACTATCACTGGTAAAAAGTTATTTACAAAATTGTTAAAGTTTGTTTTCTCCTGATTTTTTTTGAATACTGACTCAAAATCCCTTTGGACGGACCTGGACCTTACTAAAAAGATTATACTGTATAACGTGGGGATATTACTTTCAACCCGGTGTTTCCCTATAATAAAATTAGTATACTCATCAAAAGTTATTCATTGTTTTAATCTTTGTGCCATTGATCGTGTGCTTAATCCATGGAATGATCTAGGGATCCTACACCTTTGCCGCGGATTTTTAAGTTGTTCTGTAGTCAACTCTAGAAAATCACTTTAACTCCCTCTCTTTTTCAAAAAAATCGTCGTACAATTTTCTGGTAAACCGACCCATACAATTTCTCATTTGGATGCATATACGTGCTTCCAATTTTAAACTAGTTAAACCTTTACCTGAACCTGAACGCACTCTGAATCGAAGACTTCGTCAATGAAACAGAAGAGTTCCATTCGATCAAAGAAACAATCCACCTCAACACCCGAGAATTGTCTATCCATCAATTCTCAACATCAATTACTTTCGTCACTGTCTTGATATTCTTTAAAATTACGATCCAATGGATGATGAACCCATGTGGGCTGTCGACCATGTTGTCGCTCTGACTCCCGGTTCTGCAATCACTATTCCTGAAACCGCAAACGAATTTGCCATTAAAGGTAACCATTTAACCTTTGTCAAAGGAAACCAATTTGATGGTAGAACCAAAACCGATCGTCATAAACACATTCATGAATTCCTCAGAATCTGCGATATGTTCAAATACAGAGATACCAAAAATAAAACTTTCCGCCTGATGATGTTTCCCCTATCACTCACTAGAGAAGCAAAAACATGGTTGGACGAACTCAACGAAGGAACTATTGAAACGTGGGATAAACTTCAAACCGCTTTCATTAGCTGATTCTTTCCCCCAACTCTTTTTGACCGACTCCTCAGAGAAATCCGTTCTTTCTCTCAACATGAAAATGAATCTCTAACCGATGCTTGGCTTCATTTGAAGGAAATGCTCTGAAATTGCCATGGTCACAATCTGTCCAAAGGCAATATTATCAAAATCTTCTATCATGGTCTAAACAAAATAACCCAGGAAGTTCTAAATGTCGCAACTGGTGGTATTTTCCTCTATAAAACACCTAATCAAGCTTATCAGCTTCTCAAAGACAAAGTCTTACTCAAGCTCGACTGGGCTAAAAACTAAAAAACCAAATCATCTCTTAAGAAAACTGTTGCTTTCGTCGATGAAGGTAATAGTAATTCTGATACTGACAAAATTATGGCCCGAATGGATGCCATGACCATCAAAATTGATGCTCAGTACAAAGAACTCCAATCTCGTGCAAAAAAACCAACGCCCGACCTTGATGATGATGACATACCCATGTCTCATGAAGAAAAGGCTAAATTTATGCAAACTTTCTGTAAGACTCATTTTTACAATGATTACCGTGACCGAGACTCGAATCACGATAATTGGCGTTCTAGCGGACGGAATGATTACCATCGAGACAACTACCGATCCAACACCGATGATAAACCTTTACAATCTTCAAAAACAATTCAACGAATTTCATGAAGTCTCAACGATCAACCAACGCTTTTTGTCAATGAACATTATGGACCCAAAACTCAACTCAAAACAGTAGCAAAAAATCACCAAGCTTCCATCAAAACTCGAAACTAAGCCGACATACACGCTGATAAGTAGATCTTGTCGACCTTTTGGATCTCTTCCAAGAAACACTCAACCAAACCCAAAGGTAGCAACTCTAAAGCTTACTAACCACCGCAATCTGGTAATGATCATGTGGAAAGCTGTATATTAACAAAGACGTGTAAAATCCAATAATCCACCAGACCAACCCAATGATCAACAGAAAAATTCCTGAAAACCCTAACACCTTTAATAGAAATTTTAATACGATGAACCAACACCACAATCAAAAAACTCAACCCAAAACCCAGTCAAAGAAACACCGTTACCAAAACCATACAAACCAAAAATTCCGTATCCTCAACGCCTAAGAAAATAAAAAATGGAGGCCCAATACAGAAAATTCCTTGACATGATCCAAGCCGTCCGAATTAACGTACCTTTTGTCGACATCTTAGCCGAAATGCCTAACTATGGAAAATTTCTCAAAGAACTCATAAGCAACAAACATAAAATCGAACAAATTTATGCCGCTTTCCTAAGCGATGAAAGTTCACCGATGATCCAAAATAAAGTTCCACCAAAACTCAGAGACCCAGGAAGTTTCCTTATTCCATGTAATTTCAACAAAACCTTCTCCTGCAATGCTTTAGCCGATCTTAGTTCTAGCATTAACCTTATGCCGTATTCCTTATATGCAAAACTATCTCTCGAAATTCTTAAACCTACCGAAATGAGCGTAAGATTAGCCGACAGATCATTCTAATACCCTGTTGGAATAGTTGAAAATATGCTCATTGAAGTTGGTAAATTCACCTTTCCTGCCGATTTTATTATTCTCGAAATGGAAGAAGATAGCAAAGTTCCCCTCATCTTAGGACGACCCTTTCTTCACACTATTGATGCAGTTATTTAAGTTAAACAGAAACAACTCAATCTTGGAGTTGAAACTGAATGAATAATCTTTAATATCGACTCTGCGATGAAACACTCTTACTCAAATAATGATACATGTTTTAGTATCGATGAAATCTTAGAAGAAGATTTCGACGCTCTTCTAGATGAAGGAAGAAAAAGCATCCATTCCATCGAAGGAACCCTTCTTGAAGAAGAAATATTTTCTGAATTTGATGAATTCATGGCAATGACTGCCGATGAAAATTCTGAATCTGAATCCGACACCAAAGAACCACCATTCGAGAAAATCACCATCAACACCGATTATAAAATCAAAACATCTCTCGAAGAACCTCCAACGGATCTTAAACTCAAACCTCTTCCTGATAATTTGGAATATGTATTCCTGGAAGAACCATCTTTTCTTCATATGATCATATCATCTAAACTCTCTGCTCAAAAGAAAAGCAAACTTGTATCCATCCTTAAAAAACATAAGGAAGCCTTTGCTTGGAAAACGACAGACATTTCTGGTATCTGTCCATCATTCTGTAAACACAAGATACAACTTCTGGATGACAAGAAACCAGTTGTCCAAAAACAAAGAAGGTTAAATCCAAACACGCAAGAAGTTGTTAAAAAAGAAATCGTAAAACTCTTGGATACCGGTATTATTTATCCATTTGCCGATAGTCCTTGGGTTAGTCCTATTTACTGTGTATCAAAGAAAGGTGGTATTAAAGTTGTCACCAACGAAAATGATGAACTTGTCCCAACAAGAACCGTCACGGGTTGGCGAGTATGCATCGATTATCGTAAACTCAATGAAGCAATCACAAAAGATCATTTTCCTTTGTCGTTTATGGATAAATGTTAGAAACACTCGCAGGAAATAAATATTTTTTTCCTCGATGGTTTTTCTGGATATTTTTAAATTCATATCGATCATATGGATCAAGAAAAAACAACATTCACATGTCCTTTCGGAACATACGCTTATAGGCGAATGCCTTTCAGGCTATGCAATGCCCCAGCTACATTCCAAAGATGCATGTTGGCAATCTTTCACGACATGATTGAAGAATCCGTTGAAGTATTCATGGATGATTTCTCCGTCTTTGGAGACTCTTTCGACAAATGCCTAAACAAGATCGATAAAATGCTTTAGCTTTGTAAAGATGCTCATCTTGTCCTTAATTGGGAAAAATGTCACTTCATGGTCAAAGAATGAATTGTGCTTGGACACAAGGTGTCTGGCGCAGGACTTGAAGTCGACAAAGCAAAAATCAACGTAATCTCAAAACTTCCACCCCCTACTAATATCAAAGGTATTAGAAGCTTTCTTAGACATGCCGATTTTTACTGACGTTTCATTAAAGATTTCTTGAAAATTGCCCGACCTCTAACTAAGCTGCTTGAAAAATATACTCCATTTGAATTCAACGATGAATGTCAAAAAGCATTCGAATTATTGAAAGAGAAACTCACATGTGCTCCTGTGATTGTAAGCCCAAACTAGAATCTTTTGTTTGAACTTATGTGTGATGCAAGTGATTTCGTAGTTGGAGATGTCTTAGGTCAAAAAGATGGTAAAAACTTTCACCCAATCTACTTCGCAAGCAAAACTCTAAATCCCGCTCAACAAAAATACACCGTAACCGAAAAAGAACTTATGGTTGTAGTTTTTGCATTTGAAAAATTTAGATCTTATCTTATTCTGTCAAAAACTATTGTTCACACCGATCATTCAACTCTAAAGCATCTATTCAAGAAACAAGACGCAAAACCCTGTCTTATTCGTTAGATACTACTCTTATAAGAATTTGACATAGAAATCAAGGATAGAAAAGGTACAGAAAATGTCATTGCTAACCACTTGTCCCGAATTAAAAATGACAAAACAAGCGATGACAGTGAAGTGGATGATAACTTTATGGTATGTGCTTAATTACACATACCTTTTACCTATAAAAACGAGCCTAAATAACCAAAAATGGACATAAAATGCCAAATATATGTGTGTTTTGCTATTTTTGATATGCAGGTAACGGATATTCACTAAAGGACAAAAACGAAGCCAAAACCGACAAAACCAAGCCCGAGAATGGAAAGAACGTATCAAAGTCAAAGTCAAGTCAACCAGTCAAAGTCAACCAAAAAGTCAACCATAAAAGTCAAAGTCTAAGTCGAAGCCGAAACCGAAGAAATACTCAATGGGCCCACCCGCACCCATCTAATGGGTCAGGTCAGCCCATTAAGGTATTATTGGAGATACAAGTTAAATAGAAATGGCCCAATGACATTTCTATTATATTCGGCCCAAGTTCATAAGCCCAAATCTATTTAACCGTGTTAGTCCAATACCCGGTAAAACCCTTAAACAGTTAGTCCTTAAGGACTAACACTGCTAGTCCTTAGGACTAACACATTTAACCCCTAAAACTTTTAACCCTTTTGCACCCTTAGTCCTCACCCCTAAGCCCGTTATCAAAATCATACACACAGAACCCCAAATCCTTTTCTCGCCCAATTCACTATTCATCCATCACATTCATTTCTCCCTGCAACTAAACGACAAATAAACATCACACCCTCTTAACCTATTTACCCCTCCCCCCCTAATAAAACAAACTCCACCTTGGCAATCCTCTATAATCTTATTAGACGATGAACAGGACAATGAATCAAGGGTTTAGATCAATTTAAAGAAACACAATGAAGATTCAAGGGCTCAGATTAAGGCTTAGAAACCTCTCACAACAAAAACACAGCAAACCCCCCCACCCTCCCCCCCCCCCCACCTCTCCCCCCCCCCGCCCCCGCTCCCCTACCCTCCCCCCCCCCCCCCCCCACCCCCCCCAGCCCCCCCACCCACCCCCCCCCCCCCCCCCGCACCCACCCCCCCCCCCCCGCACACCTCAAGACTTCTGAATTCGTCTATATATAGGACTAAATGTAGACAGTTTAAAAGTATCTAGTGTAAAGTAACTTAGGAGTAGTGTAATTTACTTTTTAATGTTTTAAATTTATGTTTTTAAGTCTTTTAAATTCTATCATTTAAACTTTTAAGCTTTGTAATCCTTTTATGTTTAATAAAAATTTCAGTGTTTATGCTTATACAAATCTGTCTCTTTTAATCTTTATGCATGTTTAAAGTCATTTCTAAAATCTTTTTAAATATAGCTTTTAGAACCTGTTTTACAAATATAAGCTTTTACTATAGTTTTTGTGAGAGTTATGTGTCATTGGAATTTAAATTTAGATTTTTAGCCATTAGAAGATAAGCTAGCCTTGGAAGAGCTTATAGGATTTTTAGATTGCTTATTTATAAGCTGGGTATGATACTAAAGCTTATTAGGACATTAATAACTCATGTTTTGAGCAAAGGGTTTAGGTACACACTCCTTTTACCATTTTTAGCTTTATTTCTTGTTTAAGCTTATCGTGCTTATTGTCTGCTTTTTGCCTACTTATTTATGCTTATCTTGCTTATTCTGTCCTTAAGTAGTTTAATATACTTAGTTTAAAGTTTATGCGTAGCTTGCTTTAAAAAATTATGTGTTCTTCGCTAATTTATCAGAACTGCTCATTAGCTATCTCATAATAAGTGCTTATTTCTCTTAAAATGTTGGCTTATTTGTCTCTTATAGCCTAATAGCATGATCTGTTTCAAGTTTGAATGCTTTTTGAAATCTGTTTTTAAGAATAAAAGAACTTTTTAGTTTTTAAAGGGGTGTTTGACTCACAGCACCTAACCCTTTGTATTGCACCTATGCCTATTTTGGCCTCATAATCAAGTTAATTTAGCTTTTAATTAGTCTATTAGTCAGTAGTTTTAAGTTTTTAAAGGTTAAATCTCAAAATTTAGGTTTATAGCAACCTTATTTTGAATCTGTGGTATTTTGGTCTTTTTAACTTAGCTTATTTATAAGAATTTATTAGTGATTGGTTAGTGATAACATTAAATGCTTGTTATGAGTCACTTATGCAATAGTTTAAGTGGGAAATGGTTAATGGTGCTTGAGTCATATCTGTCTTAATAACCAAGACTCAATTTCAAAGTTAAAAGCTCATTTTCAAATTGCAAATATAAATGTACTTAAGCTTGTTTTAAGGTCTAATTTTGAGTAAATAAGTTCTTTGGACATTGAGATTGATTTGTGTCAGCTTATTTTCATATTTAGACTTCATTAGGTAGTTTTAATCTAGGGCTGCATTTGCTTATTTTGTCTTTTAAATACAAAAAGCCAAAAACAAAGGGTTGTCTGCCTCTTTCTTTTTTCAAAATTTCTAGCTTATTTATAAGCCAATTTTCTTAAAATCAGTTTATTTGGGTTCACTTAGATAAGCTTTTAATCTGTGTCTGACTTTTAGCTTATTTCTTTTGCTTATTAGTTTAAAAAGTTAGCTTAAAAGTAGTGGTTAGGACCTTTTATGATGTTTTATGTTTTTATCTTTTTCTTTGCCTTTTTGTCCCTTTCAGCTTTTAGTCTTTGCTTATTACCTAACTCTAGTGCTTATTAGGTTTAGGGTTAAGGTTGATTTCAGCTTATTTGCAATTCTTTTTGCTTATTAAGTCTTAAAAAGTCAATTTCAAAAACCTTTGTTTCTGTTTTAAGTGTCAAGTTGTCTTAAGTGTTTTAGATGCTTCTCAGCTTATTCCCTTTGCTTATTTGTACAATTATGAGCTTATTGGGTCTAGGGTTAGGGCCTGTTTTAGCTTATTAAGTTTCCTTTTAGCTTATTGAGTCTAGAAGATAGATAAGTTTCAACTAAGTGTTAAGCTAAAAAACTGTCTTCTTTTTGAGCTTATTTTGTGCTTATAATTAAGTTTCAGAAAAAGTTGTAGTTATATAATTTGCTTATTTTCATTAGTTCTTTAAGCTTGTGCAAAAAGTTTTTAAAAATAAAAAGTTTTAGCAAAAAGAGATGGCCACAGGTTTCGAACCTGTGACCTCTCCCTTTATACACCAAGCATATTTAACACCACACCACACTACCACCAGCACTAGTAGGGCCATCTGGTCATTCCTTGTGAAATTTAGTATTTAACCCTTTTTAGCCCATTTAAGCCATAAGCCCTTTTCGGCTTAATAACAGCTTATTTAGATAAGTTGTTTTACCCGTTTTAATTTTCCTAGGTTTAGCTTACTCTTAAGCACTTTCCTTGAATTTTTCAGATTTTTCCAATTTAGTTTAGTACTTTTTATTAATTTTTTAGAGTAAATCCGTTTTTAATTCATAATAAATAAAATAAAAGTCAAAAAAAATATTCTTTTAATTTTCTTTTATTTTTTAGGATTTATAAAAATTAAATTTTTATTTGTAGGGTTAAAATTGTAGAATTTAGTTTTTTAAAGAACGGGTTTTGAATCCCGTTATCGTTTTTAGTGTTTTAGCCTTATTTGCTTTCGTTTTTAGCGTACCTTTACTTGTTTGTGCATTTTATTTGTAGAAATAGAAAACCAAATCAAATTTGTGATATTCAAGCATTGTTCCACAAACGTTACCTCGATTTTCAAATTCGCACCTCGTCGGGACACGACCCGGGAAGGTTTTTAGGGATTTTGCTTTGGGTAAAAATAATTATCCTTTTAAAAGCCTCACGGAATCTTATTATTGATATTTTTGAGATAATTCTTATTATTATATATTTATATTTATTATATATATATATATTTATATAGTAAAAAAGGATTGTTTTTAAACGAGTCAATTTTTGGCGTCGCTGCCGGGGAGGTTGTGAAACGATTATCGTGTTTCGTTTGAAGATTAGTGTTTGAAGGAAAACTAGTGCCTCCACCGACCGAGCGATACCTGATTCCCCGTGAAGCTATCGCTTTCATTTGTGAATATTTTCAAGTAATCAAAAATACCAAAAAATCGAAAAACAACAAAATCGACCGTTGTGTCACTTTTGAATTTGGCTCCCCTTTAGATTACAAACTATAAGAGAGGTATCCAAGATATGGAGGATCTAAAGCATTAGTATTTATATAAAATGAAAAGTTTAATTAATGAATTTCCAATTAAGGATTATCGTGATGAGAAGATTGATATTAAGATTAATGAGCTTAAGGAAAATTTCAATGGAATGAGTATTGAAATTAATAAACAGGCAGCTTATGTTAGTACTTCGCAACGGTTCAATTTTATTTACGATGATGACAATGACGAAGAAAGTTCTATTCCATTGAGTGATGTTATTTATGAACTTCCTCCGTGTGTTGCAATCATACCCGTTTTATCAACCGAGGAGCCCGATAACTCTCTAAGTATGGGGGACAAGCATCTTGACACTATTCCGGCAACGGAATCGGACGAAGTAATAAAGTATAGTGTTGAGAACCTTGTCCCAATCCCAAGTGAGTCCGAGGACTTTTCCGATATCGAAAGTGAGTGTGATGTGCCCGATTGTGACGATTCTCAAACGAAAAAAATTTCAACGTTTTCCAATCCTCTCTTCGACGATTCTACCTCTAGTGATGACGAGTCAAGTCATGAGGAGGTTATTCACGAAATAAGTATTAAAACTTATTCGAACCCTCTTTTTGATCTTGACGAGGAAATCATTTCTAGTGAGTTTAATCCGATTCATAATGAAGACCTCGATTCTACTCCAAAAAATGATCGTTTTGATACTAAGTCTTATCTTCTTGAATCATTACTCAATCGTGATACTTTGATGGCTTCCTCTCCCAAGATTGATTCTCTCCTCGATGAATTCGCCGGTGAAATCATAACAATTCCTCCAAGAATTGTTAGAGAGCACGAGGAGTATATTAGTATGATGGAGAGGTTGCTATACGATAATTCATCTCCCCGGCCACCGGAAGCTTTTCAAGCTAATTCTAATACGATCATCGAGTCTTTTCCCTCATTTCCTATCCCCGTTGAGGATAGTGACTCTCTTAGGGAAGCGATCGATATATTTCCCGGTCCAGATGACTATCATTAGTCAATCGTGATACTTTGAATGTTTCCCCTCCCAAGATTGATTTTCTTCTCGATGAGTTCGCCGATGAACTCACTCGTCTCCAATCAATTCCACCGGGAATTGATAATATCAACCTTGATCCGGAGGGTGATATTTTTTTATTAGAGAGTTTGCTTTACGATAACTCTTCTCCTCGGCCACCGGAAAATTTTCATGCTATTCCAATACCACCGGGTATTAAGAGTGATGATTACGACTCGTAAGAGGACAAAAATTCTACCTCCCTTCCCGAGTTCGAATCATTTCATGTTGATTATCCCGATTCGAGAGATTCAACCATTGATATGGTGGAAGACATCCTCGTAGATGTGCCTAATATTTTGCCCACCCATCCCGCCCTTCAATTGGATTTCGACTTCATTCCTTCTCATAATGATCTCGGATCCGATCCTGATGTTTCTTTTCCTTCCGGAGATAGAAACAAGATTTACGATCCGGGGATATGCATTGAAGTCGAATCCACGAGATTTCTTGCTCCTCTTTTCCCCGTGATTGATACTTTACTTCCATTTTCATCCGAAAATAAAGATAAAGTTTTCAATCACGGTGTTCTTGCTTATAATGAGAAACCTCCTCCTTCTTCATCACATCGGGGCTTGAAAGCTTTCCAGCTTTCTTCTGAAAGCCCGATGATGATTCATGGAGACAACACTCCTAATTTAGGTGTTCGTCATCCACATTTCTATCCCCCTTGACAAGCTCAAGTATGGGGGGATCGGGTTAAGCTAAGTGACCTAAAACAAGCGCTTCGTGAGTGGCAACCCATGCTTATCCTAGTATAACCGTAGTAGTAGTATGGTAGTTATGTAGTAATGAATAAGTGTTTTGTTGTTGTGAGAGGCTCGCCTCTTTCCATTTTTCGTATTTCGTGTTTTGTTTTGTGTATCCAGGATTTCTCGTATTTTTGAAGCCTCTCGTGCTCGCGGTTTTTTCCTCCGATCACAAGAGCTTCACATCCTCAGCTTCATTTTGGGAATCCGATATCCAAATCTTATCGACTAACGTTTATCTTTAA
>BQNB010089336.1:0-21672 GCA_026074375.1 Tanacetum coccineum
CCAACCGTGCATTGTTTTTCAGAACATCACCGTACTCATCAAGTTTAACTTTGTAAATCCACTTGATAGCTATAATGATGACACAGTCTGGTTAAGGTACTAATTCCCATACTTGAAGTCGATCAAATCCGTAAATCTCATCTTGCATGGCTTAAAACCAGCAATCTTTAGTTATTGCAAATTTGAAGTTCTTTGGTTCGACTTTTGATAGTACAGAGTTATACAAGCACCACAAGGCATTGGTTACAAGTTGTTTTCTGGTGGATACCGGTCGAGATGGGTTGCCAATGACGTTATAGAGCGGGTGATCCTTGCTTTATTTTTTGAGATGATGAAGTGTTTGAGAGACGTAGGTTGATTCTGCTGAACTAACATCCCCGGATAATGATGCTTCAGAAGTAGGTTCCGGAGCAAATATGTTTATGAAGGGATCGTTGTCAACAGGAGCAAACGGATTTTCTTCCATAAGTGAAGATTCAGCTGCAACGCCTTGATGTAAACTTGGAGATTGTATTACCGAGGAAGACGGTGAATGACTTGGAGAAGGTGCATCTTGATCAATGGTGGTAGATGAAGGTGTACCAGCTGAGTTGACAGGAACTGGAACTACTAAAGCAGGAGAGACCGGTCTATCAACACGAGGAGGTTCCAGGTATTCATTGAACATCGGTTGGAATAAGATATCTAGTTCTTTATTTATGGGGGGTACATAAGGTGCTGCAGGAACCGGATTGGGTACGAGCCCTGAAATTATATGTCCATGCGTCAGAAAGGAAGGAGCGGGTCCTGTACTGATTTGCACAGGAGCCATTTGCTCAGTCAGCTCATCGAATTGAACGTGAATAGTTTCCATAATTTGTCGAGTTCTTTTGTTGTAGATTCGATAACCTTTCCTGCTTGGTGCATAACCAACGAATATTCCAATATCAGCAGTTGATTGTAATTTCCAAGGTCTTCGCTGTCATTTGTAGGGTAACAAAGAGCAACAAAGACTCTAAAAAGGTAAGACCAGGCTTCTTATCATGCACCAGCTCATATAGGGTTTTGTTATGACGAGTATGAATAAGGGATCGGTTTTGGGTGTAACAAGCAGTAGCAACAGCTTCTGCCCATAGAAACATCAGGGCCTTAGAGAAGATCAACATTGTCCGAGCAGCCTCAACAAGAGTACAGTTCCTTCTTTTAACAATGCCATTCTGCTGCAGAGACCTCAGAACTGTCTTTTGGTGAAAAATGCTGACACGTTCATAATATTCAGTCAAATATTTATGAATTCGGTGCCATTATCGGTACGGATGTATCTAACAGTTTTGTTGAGACCGACTTGTATTTGCTTTAGAAATTTTATGACGACCTCTGGGGTCTCATCTTTCGATCTCAAAAACTTAACCCAAGTAAACCGAGAGAAATCATCAACGATGACTAAGATGTATTTCTTCCCATTAATTGTTTGAACTCGCATCGGTCCACATAAATCCATATGAAGGGTATTAAGAACTTCCAAGTTGGTGTTTTTAGTTTTGGGTTTGTGGGTATGTTTTTTGCTCTTTCCTAGTTGACACGCGGAGCAGAGATGATCTTTCTCAAACTTCAATCTAGGTAAGCCTCGTACTAAATCTTTTCTTGCAAGGTCATTGATGGTACCGAAGTTCAAGTGGTTTAAACGCCGATGCCACAACCATGATTTGTTCTTGGAGGCTTTGGACAACAAGCAAATTGGAGAGGACTTCATCATGTCTTCAACCGAGATAGTGTACAAATTAGAACCACGAGAACCTTTAATTAATTCAACACCATCCGTATCTCGAACGTAGCAAGAATGCTTCCTGAATGCAACTTCCAGATCAGAGTCACAAAATTGTCCTCACAAAATTGACCGACAGAAAACAGATTGTGTCCCAGTCCTTCCACATAGTATACCCTAGAGATCACACTTTCACCAATAACGTAGTCTCCATAACCCATGATAGCACCAAAGTGGTCATTCCCGAATCTAACCATCCCGATGAACTTTTTTACGAAATTCCTGAGCCGCGAGCGATCCCCTGTCATATGTTTTGAACAGCCTGAGTCCAAATACCAAAGGACGATCTGTACGACCTGCATTTGAAAACAGACGAAGATGGAGAGTTTGGAAAGTTGGATCCCCAATTGTGGTTGGGTTCCCTCGGGTTAGCATAAGCAATCGCTGACACTTTGTTAGGTTTAGTGAGCCTAGTTAAAGGGCACTGTTCTCCTAACGTGAATGTTCTTCCTGTGGGCATCCATTGATAACCTACAGTGGTAAGTATGTTGCCTGTTGGTTTCCATACTTGCTTGACTTGCTTAGGTTTCCAAACTTGCTTAACTTTACGCACAACATTTTTAACAGAGGGGGATGCATTCACAGAGTGCAAATAAGTAACCACACACATATCATGATTTGCAGAAATTAAGCATTTGTTACATGTTTGGCAAACAGAATGAGAATTCGAATTAATTATAGTACGCTTAGAGCTAATACTAGAATCAACATGATTCGTGGTTTTCAGACTAGACTTAATTGTCCTAGGGTGTTCTTCTACTTTCTTCATGTTGACACTCTTAGCCGGCAAAATTCTATTTTTCTTAGCATTGCTCCTAGGTTGTGATCCGCTAGCATTAGTGTAACTGTTTACTCCTGTAGAAGGAGGCACAGGGACATTAGTCTTCATACGTTTTTAGTTCTTTACAGGTTTATGGGTTTTACTTTTTGACATTGCACATTGTTCCTCAAAAGTGACTTGCTTTTTCTTAGGTAAAGAGGTAGAAGCATGCTTGTTATCTCGTGTATTTAGGGCTTTTGGACAAGTGCCAATCACATATTCTAACAATTCCTGAGAGTGTTTGGTGTAACGGCAAGCTGATGCAAGTGAGCTATCTAATGGTCTTTCAACCTTAGCTTCCTCTACGATCTCGCGAAGGGTTTCTACACTTTCCTTAAGGTGTTTGAGATAAACTAGATGCACTTCCCTATTGTTCCTATTGCGAGGGGGAATAGATTCAACATCTATAGCATACTTTCCTGGTGCAAGAACTTGTGGTTTTACATGATCCTTATTGACACATGACAGCTTATTTTGTATTTGGACCTTTAGACTCTCATTTTCAGTTAATAGGACAGTTGTCTGTTCTAGATGCTTAGCACGCGTGATCTTAATAGAATCATATAATTCCTTGTAATGCTGCTTAATCTTTCCATTTTCTGCCCTAAAAAGCTCATTTTGTTCTTGAAGAACATTGATTTTTTCAGATAATTGAGTGATCTGAAAGTCTAAGGTCCATAAATCAAGTGTACGGTCTGTTTCACTACGGGTTTCATTCAATTGAGAGATTTGCATTCTCAATTTTTTGATGGCGTTGTCTTTTCCTTGAATTGAGGCTTTCATCTTTTCGATTACAAAAACTCAGTCAAAATCAGGAACATCTCGAGTGGGTGAAGATGTGTTGTTTCCAAAACTTTCTTTAAGATTTTGATATTTTAACTGCAGATTTAAATGATTTACCTCAAGATTCGAAAACCGTTTTATTAACTCATCATGATTATCCTTTTGAATCTTATCACATAAATTAGAAAGCTCAACTTCAAGTTCAGACAACGTGCTTTAAGAGTGGTGTGGGCATCATGCATTTTAGTAAAACTAGATACATTAAGCTCAGAATTCGTTGCAACATAAAACACTTCTTTGGACAAGCAGTCAGAAATTAAATTATCATTAGCAATAAGAAGGTTTTTCCGTTCAATCTCATCAAGTTTCCTATCTACACCATTTTGGTCAACCTCAACTTCCAACTCTTCAAAAATATCTTTCATTTCTTTAATTTCTTTATTTAGAGCCTTTTGAATGCCCTCAAAATGTTCTTTAAGTGTTTTGAAAAATGGAATGACCTCGGTGAGATAACATGCCTTGGTTTGTTCAAAACCCCTTTCCACTTCAGTGAGCCCCGTTGGTGTGATTCTCTTGTTACAAGTTTTTTCAAAGTCCGAAAAGAGTTGTATTAGTGCAAAGATGTTAATTTTTACTTGACTCTTTATTGGAAGCACCCTTGGGACAAGCGTTGCAGGTGTATTTGGCGGATACACCATCAACGCTTTGGTTGGTCTTGAGGCAGTGGTCTGCTCTTTGAGAGCTTCTGCTTTCATCTTGATGATGTCTTGAGACCAAAATATTTGCTCAGGGGTCAATTGCTTTTGTGGTGTGAAGGTCGCTAAATAATTCTCTTTCGAGTAATCAGGTGGTGCAATCTTAACCTTATGAGTCACACACTCAGGGTCTTTCATTTTGTCATGCATTTTTCTCCTAGTGATTTCAGCTATCTCTAGGGTATCCTCTGTGTTGTGCACTATAGCCGGGACATGATTGTTTTTGACAATTTCATAACCATTATATAGAGCAGGCTGAACTTGCTTTGCACGGGTGAGGCATAAGGGGTTCTTGTAACCAATAGCTACCTTATTCAGTTCATTATAATAGGGCTTTGGTTTACACAACATGTGAACTGTTTGAAGAGACTGGTCTTGTTTGTATAATCTATCCTCGACCTTTTCTTTTAAAGCTTTCATGTCCAAAAATTCTTCAAGGTATTTGTTTTCTTTCTGTTTAAAATCCTTTTTCAAAGACGTAACTTCTTCTACCATTGACTTGTTATGGTTGATGGTAGAAGCAAGTTGTAATTTTACAGAATGAAGTTTCTTTTTCAAATTTTCTTCCTTAATGTTACAGTCAGTGATAACTATTCTTAATTGTTAATCAATCTTTGTTCTCTTTCTGTTAATTCAAACCTGGCTCGTCTTTCATACAGTTCAACTTGTTCCTTATAAGTTTCAAGTTCAGCAGTTATTATTAAATACTGTGTACGTGTTGTTTTAGAGATCAGATGAGGCATGAGGTTCTACATATCTGTATATATCATCATGCGTGCATCATTTGGAACAGAAGTTACATTGCTTGTACACTGGCATTGCAGTTGTCCTTTACATACAGTTCATATTGGGTATCTTATTATATCACTCGTATTATAGGCATGTGAAGTAAAACAATGTAGTTGGCTTATACATCATCATGCATCTCATGTACTGCATGATGTTCACAAAACTGCATCTGATATTGATCATGGGTTGTACTTAGATAAACATCCAAATCATACGGACGGGACTAGCTTCATCATACACAGGATCTGCAGATGATAGATTAGCCATGAACATAGTTTGTGCCATGGGAGCCTCATCAACATCAGAATCAAAAGCATCACAGTCATCAGCTTGAAACTTATCAAATTGAGTGCTAAATCCTGAACAGGTTACTCATCCACATCTTCATCAACACGGCGTTGTCATGTCCACTACAAAATAGTAATTGTTCTTCATCCAATGCCACCCCATTCTCCTAAGCTTGCATCAGTAGCATCTTGTCTTTGAAGTATTCAGAGTTCTGTGGTCGCTTGGGCTGAGTGCAGTTCCTTGCTATGTGGCCTATACCGTTGCAGTTGTAGCACTTAACCTGCCTTGCTTGACCTGGATTAGTATTCCCGACTATGTTCTGAGCTCCCCATAACCAGTTGTACCTGCACCTCGTGCATTATTACCATGTCCTTTATTCTGTCGACCTTAAACTTTCTGAACTACAACCCTGCCGTCTTGAACTGTGGCTTCGTTCCTAGGATTTGATGAAGTTCTGAGTTAATTGTTTGTTTGAAGAAGGTATGTTTTGTATGATTGGGTGAGCAAGGCAAGTGTGTTGGTTAAATTCTCAATTAAGTTGTTCCTTAGAGAGAGTCCCGAATCAAGTTGAGAGTTGTCAGCAAAGTGTGGTGGAACATATGTGGATGATGGGTTTGTAGATGATTGTGAATTATACTGCTGAGGTGCAACATTGGACATCAAGGCGAGAGGATCAACTGTGTGTTGGGTGAATCATTCCAACATCATTTTGTTCTCATTGGTATGTGCCTCGTGCTGCTTTAGATAAGCATACAGTTGATCATAGTTGGAGTCCCTCAAGCCTCTGTTGAGTTTCACTGCTGTTACAAATCTACCCCATTCTGGCAACATGTTATTAACAAACTTAGAATTCTGTAATGCTATTTTCTGGACATGGTCATCTGATGTTACGCAGTCTTGATGAGTTGGCATACCGGACATAGTAATCAGGGTTAGTCTCTCCTTTGTGCGACAAAAGTGTTCGAAGTCATCATACTGTTGTGAGTAATGATCTTCTTTTGTTAATTTCGAACCTTCCAGGTGCGATCTTCACAGTGTCCATGTGTCATTTGCATCATATGTATTTAATTGATAAGTTGACGTAGGATATCTTTGGCAACCCTGAAGTAGGATGTTTGTTGTCCCGATTGAAAAATCGTTCAAATGTACTTTCTTATCTTCAGGTGACAGGTCAGAATATGACACTGAGGTCGTTCTGACTAGATGTAAGGCAATTAATTTCATTTGCAAGATTTCACAAAATGTTCCATCTGAAATGGTTACATTCATCACTTGACTTCCAAGATGTTCACCCCCATTCTATTCACCTTGTCAGTAGAGTCGAATTCATTGTTCCAAGATGCAAGTCTAGTCCTATCTAGCATAGTGTGGTCGGGTATTGATCCGGGCACCTTGAATGTCTTCTGAAGGATTAGTCATCTTATTTGATGTGAAATGATTAAGTTGATCAAACAATGCTTAGTGATTTGTATGGTTAAAAAGTGATGATTGTTTGTTAGATTAGGTGATATGTTGTTTAGTAGGTTTGGGTTGGTTGAATGAGTTTACGTAATGAGATATAAGACTTAGGCAAAGCAAGTAGTATAATCTTATGAAGAGCCTTAGACAAATCTCAATTTGTTGGAGACAAAACGCAATGAAGAGCCTTAGACAAATCTCAGTCAAGTCTTGAGACAAAACGCAATCAAGAAATGAAATGGACAGAGTCTCTCCTAGGCAAAACGCAATATGGGTCTTCAAATTAGGAAAAACACGAGACATATCTCAACCTTGTTATAGACAATACGCATGACACAAAACGTAGTGGAGTCAGATAAAATGCAGTGACAAAACGCAGTGAACTTGAGACAAAACGCAGTGACCATAAGCAGGTTCTTGAGACATATCGAGTGACTCAACCAGAGACAAAACGCAGTAGTCAAAACGCAGTCCCTAATTTAAGACATAACGCTAAGTACTTTTGCCTTCACAAAAATGACCCCAATACGCAGTGTCCTTTCTTGACAAAACGCAAGAGACAAAATGCACTCGCAAGAATTTTTCCAAAGAGACAAAATGCAGTGATGAAAAATACAGACCTTTTACCTAAAGACACTAAAAATCACCATTTTAACATTTTTGCTTGTTTTTTTGCTCAAACTTGATCCTAGTAGGTATAACAACTATTACAACACAACTTTAATACACAAATGTGAGAATCAAAGAGTTTCAAGGAATAAGACCATAAACCTTTAAAAACCTAAAACCTTTTAATCCAATATAACCAAAGAAAACGACACACACTCTATCAGCTAATACCCATGTGCTATGGATACCAATTGTAATATATTGGATATCATAACACAATCAATGATTTAGGGGTTGGCCGAATTTGTAGAGAGAGAGAAAGTGAGTTCTAGTGAGAGAAACTACACCTTATGTGTGTGTTTGATAAAAATGAACAACCAACCTCTTTCCATGGCTGGAAAGAGGCTTTTATACAAGAGTTTAGATGTCTTAATAGGCTATGGTATGGGCTTACAAGTGGGTAAAAGACCCGGCCCAATACCATGCGTCATACGCTTACGTTTAAACTACGAGCTATGCTATTCTAGACAATACACGAGGTGACCGAGTCTTTTTCATAAACCTAACATATTCAATTAAAGTGAATACATCGTATTAATCTTTTGAGAGAATACGTTGTATTAGACAGAAAGTTGGATACGCCGTATCCAATGGTGGTGGATACGCCGTATCGAGTTATCGACCAGAAAATTGTATTAGGAAAACAATTAAAGTAAACACACAAATATACAAGCAAACAATTAAACTAACAGATATACAAAATATACAGAATATACAAGAATATACACTAATCTAATTTACACTACTCCTAAGGGTTAGATCTAATCTAAAAACCAAAATATAAAATAAAAATCAAGATTAAATTTCACTCCCCGGCAACGGCGCCAAAAACTTGATGTGTCGTTGTGTGGTGTATATTTTTATGATTCAAGTTTTAAATTTATATTTTGCCGACTTAACCAAAAACAACACTTTAACAGGCAGTGTACCCGGTCGGTGGTAGATTCGTGGTAAGTAGGGTGTCGAACACTTGAAGCGAGGTTAAATCTCTCAATTTATTAATATTTTGGTTATCTAATCTAAGTTAATTCTAATCTAAGTCAAACCTATGCTAATCCTATGTTAGTTCTAATTCTAATTCTAACAGGTAAAAGGGTTAGCCTGAGAGACTGGCACGGGTTTGGTGGTGACTACAATCAATTCAAGATACTTTAACCCATGCAAGCAAATTAACAGAAGATAAAAGAGTGGTCAAGCCTTATGATAGAAAACTGTATTAGCCATCATTAATCCGATTAGAAGTTGGTTTGTTTATTCAGTGCAATGATTACTTATCTCGAGGTGGCATATCATTCTTAAGACTTAGGCGGGACTTCATCCTAAGACTAGAAATTAATTCTGTCAACAATTAGAGCATTCGCATAAATAGCATCCTTTTTTACTATTATAATCTATCTTAAGGATTTAAAGCCATTGGTGATTTGTTAAAAAACCTAGCTCATAGAGACTTTACCACTTACTTTTAACAGGCGTCCATACACTAGTAGTCCACTAACCTTATCTTTACCAATTAATTTATGCCCTCCCGTCCCAAAATTATTGTCCTCGACAAAAAAAATACCCGGTTTGAAAAGTGCATTTATACTGCTTTCTCTTTCTTTCTTTTGACAAAATGAAAATTTTAACCTTAACTTAAGTAATTAAAGTCTTCTGTAAAGTTTGGAATTATAATTTCAAACAAGGGTAATATGTAATTGATCAAACTTCCCTATCTATTTTTAGTAGTGGACAATTAAATTGGGACATCCTAAAAAGGAAACGTGGACAATAAAAATGGGACGGAGGGAGTAGAACGTACTTGTTGATCCCAAGGGTCACCTACCAGTCCAAACTATGCTAATTCTTAAAGGCAAGACAGGTCGTTAATCGTGACTCCTATTGGTCATGATGTATATACTTACTATATGGGAAGCTATTCTCGACATCTCTATATTACTGGTCAGTTTCACTAGATCCAGTTGAATGAGTAGGTCGCACTATTAAAGCACACAAACAAGAATAAACTGATAAACATAACAAGCATACAACGATAAATCAGCAATCGAGAAATAAACAAAACCAAAAACATTCAAATCTTTATAATAATGGCTAATAACTCGAAGGTAGTTAGCCTAAAAGATCATACTTATAAAAGAAATGGATTTGCCAAGGATAAACTAAACCGAATTAACGAATGATACAAAAACTGAACGATTAGCAAAGTGAAAATAACATTGTCTTATATGGATTGGGAATGCGTTGCTCAAGACCTTTTCTGCTCTTTTTTCTCTGAAAATTGCTTTGTGGGTTTAGGTATCGAGAATATGATTTTGCACACTTAAAACTCGTTTTGGTTTTTTATTTATAGGGCCCGGAGTCGGGTCGATACGTGCGTATGCCAAAAATGTATTGGCATACGACATTTGGGGTTTCTTGGAGTAGGACCACGTTTGATATCTTCTAGAATTATCACTATACTATATTCTCCAATACGGTGTAGTGGTCTTATCTGGTTTTGGCGTAATGATCATGTTTTCCTTCGTGTCTTTGGTGAGTGAAGGCACATATACGCCGTATATTCCTTGATGGATATGGCGTATTGGGTTGTCAGAACGTATCTTCCCAAATATCTTCGTTAAGCTCTAGTGTGCTTGCTATTAGTCAAGTTTCACCAAGTATTCCTATACTTATGCAATTCTCAATTTACAATAACGATAAGTATCAATTCTTTGCAATAATCATAACAAAAATGGGTCAATTCTTGGGTAAATGACGCTATAAAAAATAGACGTTTATTGATGTATCATCCACTTCATCGAATAGGTTGCATAACCACGGTTCCCGTTAATCTGTATAAATACTTGTGTGATCGGTGAGATCTCAAAGAATTCCTTGACAGGTTTCTCAACTAGCCGTTTCGTTATTAGAGCATCTCAAAGCAGAAACACGGTAAGAGTGAATCGGTAAGTTAGTATCTTCCTGATTGAGTCATCAATTCGTGTTCAGCTTTCCTATGTCCAGATACCCTTGTGAGGCTGCCCACGGACATAAGATAGAAAATTGATTTAAGAAAATCAGTTGATGTGTTAATAAGTAAAGAGTTTTCTAACACGCCAAACAATTTTGTCTTTTTAAATTCATCCGTTAATTCATATACTGAACCAATATTGATATTCAGTTGTCACAAATTTGATTCATATAGAATCGCACAAGTCACCTGCCGCAGTGCTTGTTTGATGTTGGCACTGATAGGATTTCCATCTTCACTGTGAATACTATGAGGTATCACTCTGATGTTCTGGCAAAATCCCAAGGATAATGCGTAGGACTCTTAGTATCTCACACGTTTTCACAGTGTATGAATCAACATGTGTAATTTAGAATTGTGTACTATGAGATTTATATTGATCTCTTTTGGCTCCAGACTTAATAAGTGCAATTTTGGTTTTAGTAATCGGAGGCTGGAGCTGGTTGCCACCTTTTCAATATCAACTAACGATGTGAGCTAAGATAAGTCAATAGAAATGTGTGTAATCTCTGTGAGTTTTGAAACAAGAGTCTTTTCGATCTTGAGTGGCTGGGGAGGATTGTGCATTGCATCACTGGGTCCATGATGACTATCTTCAATACCAAAAAACATCTTAGTATTTTTGATAGCATATGTGTTGACCCGGTTTTTGCCTAAGTGTAAGGAGGGCTCCTTTATTTTCACCCTTTATCTTTACATTTCTTTTTCATTCTTCAACCCCTTTAATGCTTACAAAAACTTCATCACTAGTACCTTGTTGGGTTTGTTCTAGTGTTAGCTCTGTTTTAGTCCGCCTTATTCCCTTTTCTCACTTTACTCCATTTTTTCATATCATACCTAAGGACTTCTAATCTAACTATTGGAATGCTTAGGGTAGTTCCCTCGGTTATAGTGATCGTAGGGACTATTACTTATACTTAACCCGCCTTTATATTCCATTATGTAAGGATATGGGTCGGTCTTTTGGTATTTCCACAGTAGCCAATAAAATCATTTGAAAATCAATCGAGGTACTTGTGATATATGTAACATTTCGTATTTTCAGGTCATTTACGATGTCGTATATATTTCACTATTTATGTCTATTCTCGTACGCGTTTACTTTTAATTCTTATAATATAGTTAAATCGCGTAAACTAAAAATCAACAATCAACGTAAACGGACACCAAACGAATTAAAGTTTTCGTAAAGCAAGCATTATATTATTTTACGAAAGTAATAATTATTTTTTTTGTATTTTATATTTTATTTTTATTGGTTACGTAAAGTGTTTACGTTTCGTGATAAATTACGTTTAGGCATACTCGGAACCACCAAAATAAATCTACGCTTTAACAAATACTCATTTTTATTCCCAAGGCTCAAAGTTTACAAAACCTTACCTGTAAATACCATTGAAGCCGAATTCTTCATAAAATAAATAAGCTAGATCATATAATTCTCAAGTATTACACTTATAAATAAACTATAAATTATACACTTCAAATTAATACTTTCATTTCTTTTTCTTTTATGCAAGATATTTTAGCTAGTCATCTTTCATTATTTCCATGAACTAATGTGCATCTAAGGAACAAAAGAAACACGAAGTACAATGTACAATCCTTTTAATCCTTAAGACTTTGACAAAGACCATGAGACATTGTCAAAGCTATCCTTATTTTCAAATCTTTCATGTGCACAATGCCCCACCTCTTCCCATTTTGGTCTTTTTTTAGGTCCTTTGATTAATCACATTTGACGAGTCCATGTAGTATATAACACTAGCATACAGAGAGAGATAGCACACAACACAATTCACTTATCAAAAATCAAACAATTCTCTCTTTTTTTCCTCCTAGCCACGACTCAACTTAAAACCATAAGCAATCCATATAATTTTTTTCTACCTCATTTACAAGCTTTCCTACACTATATCTAAGCTATTCCAAGGAGGTTTGGAGTCTTGGTTTTGTTTCATCATCTTGCTCATACTTAAGGTCATCTAAACTCTAAGTTTTTTAATTCTTCACTTACATGTTTTACATACTTGTTGTTTTGTTAATCACCACCTAGGTTTTCTTTATGTGTTTACCAAATAAAATGGATACATATACATGTATATATACCACAACACTATGTATTTTGTGGCAAAGTGATGTTTAAAATACAAAGAACACACCTATTATAAGTATGGTTTGACTTGTAAAGGCCATGGAAAGCTTACTTGTTGAAAGTTTACTTACAAGTTATATACATACTATCATGAAGACAAGTCACTTTGACAAAGGTTGGACATAACCTAAAGGACCCTAAACATGTATGACATATTATATAAAGTGAATAAGAAACCTTGTACAAAGTTAAGTAAGTGGTAAGTTTATAAAACACATTTTTGAACCTTATAAACCTATGCAAACAGATTGTATGTTCTGACCAAGATTCGAATTTTTATAAAATATAAACCCAACTGATTGGAATAGTACTCTTCGAGACGATTCCGAATATGTAAAGAACTCGAAAAACCGATTTATAACGAAAAAGTTATGCTAGTTTCGAGATTTGGATAATTAAATGACAAAGTGTTTTTATTATATTATTTTATAAAACTGAGATAACACTAAATCTGATGAAATAGTATACTTATTATATAATAATAGTACATGTCATAAGGATTCTAAGCATATAAGAAACTCGAAAAACGAAGCTATAACGAAGGAGATACGATATTCGCAAGATTTAAGTTTATAAAAATACTTTTATAAACTATTTTGTAATACTGATTTAACACAGCCACTTATAAAATAGTGGACATCTTAAAAAACATAGTTATCTCGCTACGATTCAATAATATACAGACCGCTAAAAAACCGGAGTTAAAACGAGTAAGATATGACGTTTTAAAGTTATCAAACATTATGTACAAAAGATGAAAAACCGTAAATGTTTCAGCAGCTACTGAAACTCAGTTTTGAGGACCTTCGGATCCGATTGAGTCGAAGTGTAAAACTACAAAGTCGTTCAGAATGACATTTTACATAATCTTGCCGATTTTCATAATTTTCGGATGAATAATTTTAAAACTAGACACTTTTCCTGACATGAATAGTGTTGGTTCATTTTTAATTAAATTTTGCGAAACATTTTAGAATCACTTATATAATGTTTATACATGTTTTTAACTTTATAAATATTATTTTACAAGATGATTAAACTACTTATACGAATAATAAAAACGTTAAATCAAGTATTTTTAACAAATAAATAAATTATTGGACAAGTATACTATTTTTATTTTACGAGTACAAATACATGGTTATTATTTAACAAATGCGATTTAAATATTGTTTCATTCTTTTTAAATTAAACAAAAAGTTTTAGGTGGTGATGTAACGCTATAACCTGTGATGTAGTTTTTAGTATAAATACAATACACTCATTCGGCCTATAATTATTTAGGTTGCATTCGGACCTTCACATGACATTTCTACTCTTTGACTTACGTTATTTATTCATTCACTTGAGGTGAGTTCATAGCCCCTTTTTCCATCTACTTGTTTTACAAACTCTACGGGGTGAAATTACATGCTTGTTTTACTATGAACACAAGTGTTTTAAATTGTATGCTATCCAGATTATTGCCTGAATATTATTGCCTAAGTTACCGCATTGCCATCTAAGTCCCTACCAAATCATGAACCGTTAATTGCTAATGTAGTGAGCGCTAGTGTTGTGGATAGATCTATCGGGACTGAAACGTGTCGTGGATACAATTTTAGTGCATTTAACATTTAGAGGAACTTGTAGGCTGTTTGGCAGACACCCTATACTTATTTTGGGGCACTGACAGTTAAGGTTTCGGTGTCATGAGCTTAGTCATAATACGGTTTGGGACTACGATTTGTTTCATAGTTCTACCGCTACTTAAATCTTGTGGTCCACTCTTTTATTGATAAACATATGAATTCACTCAACCATTGTGTTGACTTTTAACATGTTTAATTTCAGGTCCTAAGGTGTGATTTCTGAGGGGGAGCTGCGGGGATATCATGAAAGATGGAAATTGTGTTTATTTAAATTCGATGCACTCTTTAACTTATAAAAACTTATTTCATCTTTTGAAATTGTGACGCTTTTGTGTTAAAAATATATGTTGAAAGTTTATGACGCTTTTAAGTATGTGGGACCTATTGTGAAAACTCTAATATTTTATAATGCATCGAATGTACTTATTTAAAACGTCTCTTTTGAGGTCGTTTCTTATATCTGGTTTATTGTAGTATGACGTGGCACCCCATTGTTATCCTTCCGCTGCTACAGATTTTGGGGGTGTTACAGATTGGTATCAAGAGCTAAGGTTATAGGAAACTGGGTCATTTTTCAAAACCTATTCTATAACCAAAATTTTTAAAGATTTTCTTCTTTCATTTGCAAAATGCAGAATCCTTCATCGCTTATCCAATTCACGCGCTTGATCCCCCCGATCCTTACTTACTTTTCCGATTTCTTATTGTATTATATAGTTTATATATAATACTCGGTTTAAATTTCGATCCCTTACGTCTATCTTCTAGTGTATTACTATTCATTCGTATCGGTCGATTATATAAATATTGACCATTCTGATTAATGATGTTTATTTATAAGAGCATCACCATTTATATTATACAATTTAATTTTATAATTGTTTAAAATAACTATCATTGTGAAATTTAATCTTGTGGCTATGTGGATTCATTATATAATTGCATACTGTATTGATGATAAAATTCATGAGTGTTATAATATTCTTGTATCTTATTTTCTCCGTTAGTATCATGTACCTCGACTCGACGTACTCTTACAAATTCTTACCGAATTTTGTACTTGTATTGTTAACAGAATCATGCCGCCCAGAAGATTGAAGAAGAAATCTATTAAGAGGTTAGTGGAAAAACGTATGGCTAAAGCTATTAATACAAAAAGTCTAAGGCTAATTTAGATAGCGCCGAAAGTTCAGGAGGAAACACTGGAAATGTTGGAGGAACTGTGAATGTGCAGGGTTGTTCGCACAAGACTTTTATGAATGGAAAGCCTTACATTTTTAATGAAACAGAGGGTGGTGTTGGTTTAAGACGTTGGGAAGGTGGAGCAAGTGTTTGAAATTTGCAAGTGTGTCGAAGAAGATAAAGTTATGTTTGCTGCTAGTACTTTCGAGGGTCGTGCGTTAACATGGTGGAATGGGAATGTGCACACCCTAGGGCTCGTCAATGCTAACCGTATTCCCTGGACTGAATTCAAGACGATGATGACTACGGAATACTGCCCAACAACTGAAATCCAAAGGATGGAGCAAGAGCTCTGGACTTTGACTCTGAAAGGAGATGACATCGAGGCATACAATAATCGTTTGTGTCCTGAATTGGTGCCCACTGAAAAGAAGAAGATTGAAAAGTACGTTCGTGGGTTTCCTGAAAGAATCAAAGGAAATATCACTTCTTCAAAGCCTGCAACTCTGCATGATGCCATCAACATGGCCCGTGAACTGGTTGAGCAAGCAGTTCAGGGTAGGGCTACTAGAATTGGTGAAAGCAATAAAAGGAAATGGGAAGACCACCAAAGAAACACCAACAACAATAACCCCAACAACAACAACAACAACAACAACCGCAACCGAAACAACAACCATCACCAACAACAAAACAGGAGACATGAAACTGCCAAGGCCTATGCTGCAGCCCCAGCTAAGGGTAGGGGTTATGCTGGGAATCTACCAAGGTTCAACCGTTGCAACTCTCACCACAATAGGCAATGCCCTCCAAGGTATCGGAAGTGCCAAAGAACTGGTCATCAGCACTTGTTATGGAACCCCGGTGAAAAAGGACATTACAAGGACAAGTGTCCAAAAGGAAGGAACCAGCAGAATGAGGGAGCTCGTGGGAGAGCTTACGTGGTGGTTGAAAACTCGCAGCAGAATCCGAATGTGGTCGCGGGTACGTTTCTTCTTAATGATCATTACGCTTGTATCCTCTTTGATTCTGGTGTTGAGAAGAGTTTTATATCTTATGCGTTTACACCTTTTATTGATATTGCCCCAACCGCTTTAAATACTAGTTATGAAGTAGAGTTAGCAGATGGAAAGGTGGTTAGTACCAACACAGTTTTACGAGGTTGTACCTTAGCTTTGTATAACCATTGTTTCAAAACTGACCTACACCCGACTCGACTAGGAAGTTTCGATGTCATCATTGGCATGGATTGGTTGTCATACCACCGAGCTGTCATAGATTGTTATGAAAAGATTGTCCGTATTCCTCTTCTGAATGGCAAGATTCTTAAAGTACAAGGCGAGAGGCCGGAAAAGGATCCTGGACCTCTGCGTGGTATCAAGGCTGATGAAAGAAGCTGATGGCATTTTTTTATTTTTTTTATTTTTTTTTTTTTTTTTTTTTTTTTTTTTTATTTTTTTTGTTTCAACTAGATGGTGATGTAGCTATATAGAAATATATATGTGTTATAGTTACCAAAGTGCTATATTACTAGGGAATTTCATAATGAGGCCTCTTCGGATGGCGTATTGACGAGTTGTTGGATTTACGATTTAAAGTATCCTAGCTCCTCGTACGTCATGTCATGACCTCTTTAATTATGATAGCCCGAACGATAGTACGATATAACAACTATAAGATTATATTCAATGTTATTAATTAAAGTACTTGGTACTTATACGACCCATATTTACTTAGGTTGCTTTCGGATATTTCCGTGATACATTTTCTGCCATTTACCTGATTATTTCATCACTTCACTTCTAAGGTGAGATTCATAGCCTCGCTTTTACTTATTTACATGCTTTATAAACCCGCGAGGGGGATACATGCTTGTTACAAACTCTTTTACATACTCGTTTATCTTATAACAATGTGATTACTTTTCAATACTTTGTGAGTTCATAGTCTCGCATTTCAATCTTTTCAATGTTTTATAAACCCGCGAGGGGAATACATGCTCGTTTACAAACTTGTATATTTTACTACAGTACAATTACCTTTCAATACTTTGTGAGTTCATAGCCCCCTTTTTACTACTTAATTGTTTTACAAACTCTAAGGGGTGAATTACATTGCTTATTTTACTATTGGACACAAGTGTTTTTCTAAGTGTTTTCAAAGTGTTTTAAACTGTATGCTATCCAGATTACTGCCTGAATATTATTGCCTAAGTTACCACTATTGCCAATTAAGTCCCTACTATATCATGAACCGTCAATTGCTATTGTAGTGAGCGCGAGTGTTGTGGATAGATCTATCGGGACTGACAATCCCCACCTGGAATTTCTGGTCACAAGTTGACCATGGTGCATTTAACATTGAGAATACTTTTAGGTTGTTGGCAAGCATCCTATACATTTGGGGCACAAACTAGTTAAGGCTTCGGGGTCATGAGCTTAGTGCAATAATACAAAGTGTTGGACATGATGAATGTGTTTCTCTTGTCTACCTTACCTATTTTGGACTATGGAATACGTACATAGTCTGCTATTACTTGTTTTGGACTTCGGAATACGTACTTAGTCCACCATTTACTTCGATCTTGTGGTCCACTACTGAACATTACTAGATTTATTAAATCACTACTTGGATTTCGGATGGATTTCGGAAATAACACTTTTAAATGTTGTAACGCTACTTTTCTTCTGAAATATTTCTTAAATTATTTCAATACTGCTTTTTACTTAAACCTATGAATTCACCAACATTATTGTTGACGTTTTAGCATGTATTTTCAGGTTACTATTTTGCTAGTGGAGCATTGGGAGCATTCGAGTCGCGCGGATATATATTTTTGAAGGCTTAATAACTTGAGTACCATTCGATAACGTTTTTAAACAAAATGTTTCTATTGCATTATAAATGGGATCCTTTGTAAACTCTGATTTTAATATATCAAATGTGAAATTTATCTTAAAACGTCTCTTTTGAGGTCGTTTTCTGTGACTTGTGCGTATGGACTATGAAGTCGCACCCCAATGTTACTATTCTGCTGCCGTCCGATTTTGGGGGTGTGACAGACACTTTGAGCAATGAGATGATGGTGAAATTTACTTCTTTGACCGTATCTGGATTCCATCCGTTGGTGGTGTAAGGAAATTGATCATTGATGAAGCTCATACTTCTAGATATTCAGTACATCCGGGTGTGGATAAGATGTACTATGATCTGAGAGACTTGTATTGGTGGCCTGGTATGAAGAGAGACATTGCTGAGTACGTTAGCAGATGTCTTACGTGTTTTAAGATTAAAGCCGAACATCAGAAACCCTCAGGATTTCTTCAGCAACCAGAAATTCCTGAATGGAAATGGGAAAAGATAACAATGGACTTTGTCATAAAGGTGCCTAAAAGTAGCAGTGGGCATGATATAATTTGGGTCATTGTGGATAGATTGACCAAGTCGGCTCACTTCTTACCTATTCGTGAAGACTACAAAACGGAGAAATTAGCAAAGATTAACACCAATGAGATTGTAGTGAGACATGGTGTGCCGGTGTCAATCATTTCAGACCGTGATGGTCGATTCACGTCACACTTATGGCAAGCTTTTCAGGAAGCGTTGGGTACGAGACTAGACATGAGTACGGCTTACCACCCTCAGACCGACGGTCAGAGTGAGCGTACTATTCAGACGCTGGAGGATATGCTTCGAATTTGTGTTATGGATTTTGGTGGCAGTTGGGATACTCATCTTCCATTGATTAAGTTTTCTTATAATAACAGTTACCACACGAGCATTCATCAAGTGTGGCTCTTTGCAAAAGACATGTTCAAACTCTCTTTCAGGAACATTGTTTTTCATTAAACACTATACATGTTGTTCTTTTAGGAATTTTTAGTAAAACATGACTTTCATCCAGATAACTTTAAAATTGGGGAGAATCGAACAAAGCATGATGTTTGTTTGTCTTGTAAAAAAAGAACACGTTCTTTTGTCACACATTCTGTGAGACAATATAAAAAGTTAAATTGTAACTCCTTGGACAAAGAAACATCTGAAAATAAAGGGCTTACATCATTTTGAGAGTACCTTTACCAGTGATCTTTCCTCTTTTGACTCCTCCATCCAAAGGTAACATATCCTCGAGGTTGTGATTCAACAACCTGAACCTGAGCTTAGAAAAAGTAAAAGGAATATGACTCCAAAGAACTTTGGACCTGAATTTCAATTATACTTAATTGAAGGAACAATGGATAAGGTCTCTGACCAACACTCCTATTGATTTAAGGTTGAGGATGACCCCAAAATATTTGATGAAGCAATGAAGTCCTAGGATGTTGCTTTCTGGAAAGAAGAAATTAATGATGAGATGGATTCCATCATGGGCAATGGTATGTGCTTAATTACACATACCTTTTTCCATTAAAAACGGACTAAAATGACCAAAAACAGACAAAAACTGCCAAATATATGTGTGTTTTGCATTTGTATTTTGCAGGAAATGGATATCCAGAAAAGGACGAAAAACAAAGCCAAAAACGACAAAACTGGGCACGGAATGGAACAGTGTGAAAAGACGAAGCCAGTCAAAAAGTCAACAGGAAAGACAAACAGTCAAAGTCAAAGTCAACCCCGACAAAGTCAAAGTCAAGAGGAAGTCAAAATCAGAAGAAATATAACTTGAGGGACTGAAATTGCCAATTCCCCAAGGTTATATTATTAAAGATTAAAGACAAGGGCTGATTTTGCAATTTACTTGAAGTAACAAGTGGGGGGGCAAAACTGCCAAGTCCCCATACTTGTATTGCCAAAGGGACTATGTTTGCAGTAAGAGTTATAAGGTTGAGGGGGCATTCCTGCCAAACCCTCAACCTTATATCGCCACAAGGACCAACATTGCAATACCCCTTATAACAATGAGGGGCCAATTTTGCCATCACCCCAAAACCTTTTCCTGTTAAACCCAAAACAAGTTTTCCCGCCCTTTTCATACACCCAAGCTCACATGCCTTCCCCCACCTCTTTAACCTGCAACATCACCAAAAATCCAACGGGTTTACACTCCCCTCCCCCTCCACTACCACTTCTACCAAGATAGATTGCCAACTTGGCCATTTCACAAATTTCGAGCATAATGAAGGGTAGAGATGATGATCCGAACAAGCACAAAGGAGAATCAAGGGCCAAGATTACTTTTCAAGCTTCTATCTCACACAAACAAACACATATGTGTTTGTTTCCTCTCAGAAGAAACACATTTTCAAGGATTGAAGAGTTTGGGATTCGGGTATAAATACCCATCCCATGGAAGCATTCAAGGGCATCTCATTTTTAATCTTATTTTCTTTCTTTTATGTAATTTAGTTAAATTAAGTCTTTAATGTTCAGTATTGTAATCCACATTTTTTAAAGTTAATGAAAAAATTCGAGTTCTCCTTCAAATCTCTCATTTGTTCTTAATTTTTGTTCTAAATCACAAAAATAGTGTAAGGCTTGTTAACCCTCTTATAAGCCGGTACCCTTAAGTCCCAATAGCTAATTAATAGCTTATTGTGATTTAAACATAAGGTCAAAACTTTGACTTTTAAAAAAAAGTCAAATAAGCTGAAAAGAAGCTTGGGTCAGAATTGGATGGACCCATGGGTTGATATAAGTTCAGAAGTATAAGGACTTAGGGGTGGATAGGATTAGCTTTAGGTTCCTTGTCACTTGGACCCTTGTAAGTCATCTCCTTTAAATTTCTGTTTACTGTTACTGTAGCATTGCTTATTAGCTTATTTTTAGCTTATTAATGTTCTTTTGTGCTTATTGGTGTTTATTTAAGCTTAAGTATGCCTTGTAGTTGAATTTCTTTCACTTACATGCAATTTGCTTAAAACTGCCTAATTTAGCTTATTTTAGGCATTAGCTTATTATCCTTTTTAAGTGCTTATTTGTTTTGCTTTTCACCTTTTTATTGTTTAATATTGCTTAAGTAGTAGTAGTCTTTTAAAAATTTTAGTTTACTTCAGCTTTTATAGGCTTAAAAATCACTTTTAAAATATTAAGGGGTGTTTGGGTTAAGCATTAAAACGGGTCAAAACATTTTTGTGTGGGTTGTGGTCATAAGTTAGATTCAGCTTAAGTATTAAGCTTATTTGAGGCTGTTTTTAAAAGTCTTTTAAGTTTGAAAATGCTCTTCAAGGTTTTCCTAGTCATCTTTCAAAACTGTGGTTTTCAAAAAGTATACAATGGCTTATTTGGATAAGCCATTGTATATTTGAGTTTTAGCTTTTTAAAAGAGTGTTTTTGTGTGTTTAAACAAGCTGTCACAAATCCTTGGTCATTTGACTTGTTAAGTCAAAAC
>BQNB010089337.1:0-27427 GCA_026074375.1 Tanacetum coccineum
CCCAATTTCGTGAACGGTTAAGTACCTATGATGGGTAAGCGCTAGTACAGAAAATAGATCTATTGGGCTTGACAACCCTGTCTGTGGTATGGATCCATGGCATGAACACCCAGTCAAATGGACTTTTTTGTGTTGAGATGTTAGTAGGTTTGAGGCAATAATACCTAACATGAGGGCGGACGATGAATATATTTTTATATACTGTGTTAAAGGCTTCGGTGTCATGAGCTCAATGCATTAGTAACTAATAGCTTGTATGTACAACAAGTTATTTGATGATAAATACTTGTGTTCTATTTTTTTTATTCATATAAACTCTATGAATTCACTCAACGTTTTTATTGACTTTTTAGCATGTTTTATCTCAGGTAACCAAGGGTGATGATTTGGAGCTGTCGAGGAGTTAGCGCTAAAGTTTTCAAGAAACTTGTTTTATGTTCCATTCTATTAAACCTTTTGTTGAAATGTCTTTAAAAACTTATTGTGAAATTGTCGGTGATGATCTTGTGGGATGAATGTTTAAATACTCTAATTTTCATTTGAATGGAACAATCTTTTGAAACGTTTCTTTTCGAGACATTTTCTATATCCTTGTGCGTTCTGCTATGATTTAACACCCAAGTTGTATGTTCCGCTGCGTTGTAAATTTGGGGGTGTTTGTCACACCCCGCCAAGGCGGAATCACGAGGTGAAACTTCATGGATATCATTACAACACAATGGCGTCTACTATAGAGAGACTCCTCGCTGCCATTGGGTTACTTATGGACGTTGTTTCCTTTTAAGTATTTATGTACATTTTAGGTGCATCATTATGATGTATTTATATAATAAATACTATGATATGTATTTTAAGTTATATATATATTATATATATATATTATATATATATATTATATTATATATTATTATATATATATATTATATTATATATATATATATATATATATATTTTGATTATCATGCTTATTTGTGAAGCATTAAAGGCTTATATTAAAGCATTGACATTTATTTACATGTTTAAATAAATTGTCATTTGGTTATTGTACTCATTTTCGATGTACCTCCGTTCATTCGTATCTTGTATAAATTCTTATTTATATAGTGACCTTACGTATCTATTTCTGCGTGATTTCCAGATTATCATGGCAAATCCTCTACCTCTTGATCCCTTATATACTTCCTTTAGCATCTCTAATAGTATTATATGGGTACTGATTTTATAATACTTGAGTTTCTTTTCCATCTCTTATGCTTATCTTCGGGATTACTGCTACCTATTTACCTTATATCAGTCAGTTATATAAATATTGACCACTATGATTATCGCGTACTTCCTGATTTCTCATTTACTCCCTCGAGCATCAATACTGGTATTATATAAGGATACCTACATATATGAGCTACTTTCTTCTCGATCTCTTACGATTTTCTCTGTGAGTACCACTATCTACTTATAAAAAAGTAATTTATATAAGTGTTGACTATTTTTGATCACTTATGTCTACTTTGTAGAGTTCCTTTATATTTTTATATGAAGGTTGTCTATATGAATACTAAAGCTCTTCTAAGACATTGTTAGCGACACAATGGTCTCTAAACCTTTATGACATTGTGTGTGCCACAATGGTTCCGATTATTTCAAGACATTGTGAGTGATATGATTATCTTTGAAACTTTTTTGCGACTTTACTTTGTTTTCCTTTGATGATATTGAAACTCGACATAGTTTTACGATCCCACTGGTTATTTGCTATTTGACTCCAAGTTTAATCATTCGCCTCGTACTTTTGAAACATATACGTCGTCGCGTAATCCGTCGCGTGGAAACATGCCGAATAAATCAAACACGACTTTAACATGTCACCTAATAACCTTTCATTCTTTTGGAAAACGGATATTAACTTATTCTCGCGTAATGTGTCGTCTGAGAACGTCTACTTTTGGAACTTTCGAGTAAAAATTGGTGTGTTCATGTTTTGATTCTCATGTATTGATCTCTACCAAGTGAGTCTTAAATCTTCGATTATGGAAATTCAAAAGTTTTTGTATTTAAAAGTGTGTTAAATAATTAGGTATGTCATTATATAGGGGTTTAGAGGAATTAAAATGGTGCTTGGTTGGATTTTGAAATGGGTTTTTAAGGCAGTTTGTAACCAGCAGGTTGTGGGGTTAATTTCGAATTATTTTTGGTCATAAGGCACCTGGAAAGTTAACAGGGATGTAGGTATATGTCTTAAGTGTATGTGGTTCTTTGGATAGGGCTGTATCTCCTCCGGATGAGCGATATACCACCGTTTTACTAAAACTAGTCAAATCTGATATACCATTGGGAAAACGAGAATAACTCTATATTTTTATAGTAACTTTTCAAAAGGGAATTATGATTCCTGGAGAGGACTCATAGGTCTATCACCTCCCACTGACCTCACATCAATAGCATCAATAGATTTCAAATTACGCTCATTTCCGTAAGCCACTAAAATCAGTCACAAGTTCTTACGACTGCTTTTGATTTGCATCTTGTTGGGTATGTTTCAAAAATATTTTTGGTGTATGAAGACCTGGAAAATAGACGAGGACATAGAGAAATACCTTAGGTACATTTAGGAATTTGGATGGAGTCATATCGACCCCCAATGAATGAGTTATCACTGGAACGGCAAAACTAGTTAAAAATTAAGACCAAAATTTGAATGAATAATAAGTCCAAAAATTTATATAGCTACACCTAAATATGTAAAACTGTCAGTTCTACGTATTGAACAAACTTAGATTTAAGCGGTCGTTTCGGTCTTTGCGGACACACGATTTAGGAGATACATTAAAAATAGTGAAGAGGTAAAATCCAGAAAATAATCTGTAATTGAATTGAAGGGTAAAATGGTAATTTCACCTAGGTTCTGAAACTTTCTGGGCAGTGGGCCCTACATTTATGGAAAATAGGCTCGAAATTCTTTCCGTTGGCGAAAACCTCATATTTTTATTATTCTCGGATTAGGAATTAGGAGGGTTTTAAGATTAAGGTTTATTTAAAGATTTCAACGATCAAGTAGCTAAGGGTTTATTGTTTTGGGGTTTTGTGGGATTCGGCTAAGAAAAGGGAAACAAGAAGGATCCGCGTTTCAATTTTATTCTCACTTATACTCGTTCGTGTGAGCATCTTAAAAACCTTTCTCTATATTATTTTTATGCGTATATTTTTATACTTAACTTACATGTTGTAGAATCCACATGATTGTGCGCTAGGATGGTGTTGGATGAATATTTATTGTTTGAAAGTGGTTAGATGATGGAGATAGGTTAGTATAGGTGCGTTGTGAAGTTGTTGTGATGAGAAAATAACGTTTGGATGAGTTTCGGAACGGGTCGTTTAATGCAGAAAATTTGAAAGCTATTTTTGGGTGTTATAAAAAAATGTTTAAACTGATTTTTGACATAAGAATATGTTAAAGTTTGTTTTTATGTTCGTTTCCATATATGGATCGTCTTGTAACTCTCAAAAACAAAGTTTTTACGGCCAAAAGAAATGTAGAAAATGTATTTGCTAAAAATCTACTCGTATGGTAAAAATAATTCTGCGTAGAAAATGAAAAGGGCATTTTGATCATTTTCTACCCGTTTTGCCTTTCGACCGATACACGAAAGTTGTCCGGAACGACATTTTTAGTCTACGATGTGGAAACTAGGTCTGAAAGTGCATAAAAGTGATGATTTTGTTAAAAATACATGTCTGCGTTTTTTTAATAAAAATTCAGCAACTGTTTTGAAAAGTGAGCTGATGTAGTTTTCAACTTGGGATTCGGGCCCTTTCTGTTCCGAACCGGTTTTTCGCTAAAACATAAAAGTTGTTAATATTGACATTTTACAAAAAAAGTCGCGAGTTTTGATCTAAAAATGCTAGACGATAGAAAAACATAAGGGTAAAAGTTAGTGATTTGTCATTTTAGAAAAATTAAAGTAGTTGCTGATTTTTGTTAAAAATATGGGATTTTGAGCGTTTTAGTGTCCGTTTGAGCTTGAAAAACATTAACGAATATTTTTAGATGATTAATAAATTATTGGGTGCGTTCGGTCACGTTTAAAAATAGGAAGTCTATTTTCGAAAACTTTATATATATAAAGCCATAATATGGGAAATAAGAATAGTATATAAATAATGGATGAGTCGGTATTAACGGGAAACATAATATTTTATTTAACGATATTAATGTCTTCGAATGTCCGAACTTACTAAAATTGTTAACTTTCTAAAAATAGCAACATTCTAAAAATAAAAACTTTATATGCATAAATATAACGTCAAAAATAAGGTTAAGCATTTAGTTATTGGGGTGTCGGTGTTAATGGAAAAAGTAATATTTTATTAGACAATATTAACGTCTTCGAATATCCGGACTTTCTAAAAATTGTAACTCTCTAAAAATGAAAACTTTTCAGAAAAGTAGCGTAACTGAATTATGAGTGTGACTCTATTCTAGAATGTTTCAATAAGAATATTTAGGACGCACGTGTGGACTCTATAGGTACTTCTTCTATCGGTAATAAACTACAGCCAATTCTTTTTTTTAATCGTATTCTTCTTCTTTTGTGAATTGTAATCATATGAATGAAGGGTTTACCTTTGTTGTTGTTTCATCGCAGTGTTTCTTAGTTCCTGACTCATTAACACCTCATTCTTTTACTCGTTACTTCATGTGATTTTTGAGAATCATACCACCAAGAAGTCAACTTCTAACTTCAGCAGGTGTCAAACGACCCTCTACGTTTATTTTGTCGAACGAATAACTCCTTACATTCATTTCTTTTGAGTGTTACTATATTTTGATACCTTTGATGTTTACTTCTATCTACTGTTATTATGGTCAATTCGTTCTTTCGTTTCCAATGATAAATTCTACAAATGACTCTCTATAACCTTCTGATTCTCGATCTGTTGGAACAAATGACTCTTTATGTTCATTTTCTCTGACTACTTCTACTTTGTTCGGATATTCTTTAAACTTGCTACTATTTATCACTTTATAAACAACCCTGATGTCGTCTTATAAACCATTTCACTGTTAGCTCATAAACTATCTTGCTGACTTCCTACAAACTAAATTATTGTCATCTAATATACTATTTCGTTCTCATCTTATGAATTGTTTTGTTACTTCACAAATCGTTTGGCTAAGACCTTAGAAACATTTTCATAATCATCCAATAAACCATTTTGCTACTATATTATAAACCATTTTACTATCGTCTTATAAACGATTCTGTTGTCATCATATGAGCTATTTTGCATTCACTTTATGAACTATTTTATTACATTATAAAACCATTTAATACCATTATATACATAACACTAGTTTGACGAAAACGAGCATTGCATCGTTAGTCCTCAATTATAAATAGCCGGATCACCTATGTATAATTCAGGAAGGACCATGCTATGCTAGGAAGAGTCGCTAAATTTTTTATCAAAATAAATTTTCTACTTATATTCCTAAAAAGCGAACATTTCATGCATTAACTATTATTTATTCCATATTTGGTTGCTATCCTACTTAATTGTTTTATTGAACCCTTCGAACACGTTAGCAAGCTATACAACTTAAACTACCTCGGGAACTCAGTAGAATCCATATCACCTTTCGCGTCTTGAACCCGAGGAGACGTTTACCTCATTAAACCCTGTCTTTCCACTAGATGCATTTCGACTAGTCATCAAGCTACAAATTATCGGGGATCCTGTAAAGATTATGGATCATCAGGTCAAACAACTAAATAAAGGCCATATCCTATTATTTTTGCCAGTAAACCGACGACGGATAAGGAGAATTGAGCACCGGGACGACTCTCCCTTAAGGTGGGAAAGCTGTAACATCTCGTATTTTCCAGTCAATATTAAGTCTTGACTATGTTCCTATTTTTAGTTTTGAATAAAATTTCGCGTTTTACTTTTAGCCGATTTGGCGAAAATCCGTGTTTATGCTATTCGCGAGCCAGGCTTAGGATTTTTATCCGTCTAATTATTCTAAGAAGTAAAAAAAAGAATTCTATATTATGCCCCGAGAGGCCTTTTATTTTATTTTTGTGCTCCCCGAATAATTCCGTGTCTTAGTCGAACCCCTGTTAAAAATTATGTACATTTTACTTTTACTGTGCCTTTTATTTAAAAAGTTACTTGTATTAAAGATTATACTACAAAATTTGACAAAAAAATATATATTTCATATATTTTTTTTTTATATAGTTTTATATATATATATTTATAGTGCAAAACTCTCCCCCTACCCTTTTCCTTAACCGAATAAAACAACAAACCAAACACTTTTTCCTTTTATTTAGCTCATACTAAACCATAAACCAAACACTCTTTTTATTTTATTATTCCATACCTTTTATTTAAATTTTACACTTAATAAATAACAAAAAAAAAATATACGACCCATAAGGGGGTTGACACAAAACACACACACACAAACACAAATAAAAAACACAGTAGGCCAAAAATATCTCCTCCCTCCCCTCTGCTACCATGGACGACACCACCACCATCATAATCCACCATCAAAAACCTTTTCTACTACGATCAAACATCAATACTTTGATCCTCCAATCATTTACAAACATCCTAACCACAAAAATCCATCATGCAATGGGTTTTATTGAAGATCAAGATTTTATAAATTCTTGTTTTCAATCAAGATCAAGCTAAAAGAGGTTACGTGCAAGTGATTTTATAAAGATTTGGGTAATTAAAAAGTTTTGGGTTTGATGATTTGGGTGTGTTTGGTAGTCGGCTAAGATCAAAGAAAGAAAAGGGATTCGTGTTTTGATTTCAATCTTGCTCATACGCGTTATTGTGAGTAATCTAAAACTATTCTTGATGTTACTTTCATATGATTATGATTTATTTGATTTGCATGTTATAGAATCCATGTGATTGTGTGATAAAAATAGTTTTTGGAATGGATTTGAATTGGGATTAGGTTGTTATTAGGAATGGTTTCTAATTGATGGATTATGATATGATGAAGATTTTGTAAATAAGGTGTTAGGATCATCAAAATCGAATTTGGGATAATCATTTAGCATATGGGTGTGTTTGGTTGAGTTAATTACGGTAAATTCGGAATAGAAATCTGGGCAGATTTTTGGGTCGTTTTGTAAGAGTCATAATTCAATCATCCGGATAGCTTTTGTTGATTTTATTGAGCCTAAAATGTAGTTCAGAAAGTCTAATTTAAAATCCAAGTGCTTTCGTGAGTTAAAAGTGAGCAGAGGCCAGTCAAAACGATTTTACAAGATTGGTTGTCAAATCTAAGTTTTGAGGACAATTTTTGGGTTGTGTTTGAGGTCAAGAACCATGTTAAAACATCTTTTTAATTGATGAGATTGCTACTGTAGGAGGTATATAATGTATGTGATTTTCTAAATTTTTTCTAGAATTTATTGAAAGGTCTAAAAGGGTCTGGTCAAGCCAAACTTTTAGGTGGTTGCAGCAGGTCATTTTCTATACACTTCGGGTTCTTGAATTTTTTAAAAATAGTTAGACTTGTCAAACATTTTTAGAAAAAATATAGTAGGTCTATAACATATTGAGGTTGTTAGAAATGGAATATGAAAGTCCAATAGGGTTGTTTGGTATTTTATTAGTGGTCATTAAGTGATTATGAAAATCAGCCAAAATAAAAAAAAACTTGGATAAAAGGGTGAAAGGTGTTTCGTGTTTGGTTAAGTTATGGGAAACGTAGTGAAAGGATTATAAATATAATATACACATTAGTGATTGTGTGTTTTATATACTTGTAAAATATACCACAATATAATAGTAATTCAAAGAGCAATTAAGAAAATTACCAAGTTACCCTTAGTAAAATTCACTCTCAAAAATATATATATAATATAATATATAATACGTATATTAAACCGGGTAAGAATGACCACCCGGGTCGTTTCCCCAACGACTAGTGCAATTGAAACCTCGTTTAAGTTTGAATTATGATTTGAATGAAAACAAAGATATTTTGATAATCTATAACTACCAAATAAAAGCAACAATTAAAATGATACATTAGCCTTAAATGGTTAAACGGGAAATCATTAAAAACGCTGACACCGTAAGCAAGTAAATCAAAATTAAGTCCTAAAGTTGCAAACTAAATTCCTAAACCTAAATTAAGACAGAAGAAAATTTTAAGAAAAAGAAAAATATTTTTTTTTTGATTATTTTTGAATTTTTTATTAATTAAAATCTATTTAAATCTAATTAAATCATAAAAAATAAAAAAATAGAGAATGATTGAAATTATATTTTTCCTAGATAAAACAAAGAAAAAGAAAATTTTAGAAAAAGGAATCACTATTTTTGCCTTTTTAGATTTTTAAATATGAATTTTCAAAAAATTAAACTAAATAAAAGCTTAAAAATAATAAAACTATTAAAAATATAAGCCTAAATTTTTTTATAAAAATTAAACTAGAAAAAGAAAAAGATGAGAAATTTTATAAAAATAAAAGCCCTAATTTTTATTTTTTTTATTTAAGTTTAATTAAACTAATTAAAAATTAAACCTAATTATTAAAATTAAAATTAAAAACTAATTAAATACTTAACTAAATGACTAAACTATGCAAGGGGACTAAAGGACATCAGTGAAAACAAAAAAGACAAAAGGGGTTTAAACTGAGTTAACTAACAATGAGATAAGTTACAAAAACTACATGAGGCCTTACTCGAATACCCACCCATGTTTCCTTTCAAGCCTAAAAAATAAGTTGAAATTTAAAAAGTGCTTATTAAGGAAAACTTATAAAAGCAAAGTTAAAGAACAAGGTGTGGTGAACAAATTTAATAAAATCAACTTGGTCTGAAAAGCACTAATAAGCTGTAAAAGAGCTTATTATTAAGCTGTTATCAGTAAGTGGGGCTTTCCCCTTGATTTAATCTTATCAGCTTGTAAAAAGCTCAAAAGAAGCTCAAATTTGAAAGCAAAAGAAGCTTTGGAAAGCTTATAATGTATAATATCTAAAAATGAAAAGCTAAATCACCTAGGAACATCTTAAACTAACTGAAATTTAAGATGAAAATGCTAAACTCCAGGAAATAGCCAAAGTGCACAAATCTCTTTCTCCCTCTTAAGTAAAAAGCTCAATAAGGCAATTTAGAACTTAAGCTCTTGTAAACTGCTTTACCTAGATATAAGCTAGATAACTAAATCATAAAAAAAATTTAAATCCTAAATCTTAAACCCACTGTTTTTGGTATTTTTGGTTTTTTAGTTGAAATTTGACAGCAAAATAAGCTAGGAAAATAAGCTACAAAATGCCAAATAAGCCATATTCTATATTAAGCTATGTCTATACTATAAGCTACTATAACCTTAAAAGCTAAAACCTAAGATTGCTAACTTAAAATTTATTCAAAAGAGGGACAGCAGGAACTAATTAGTTCCTGCTAATGCAATTTGCACAAACACAAACCAAGTAGTGCAGGTTACCTTAAGGGTAAACCTGCACTTAGACACTCTCAAGGAGAGTGTACAAACACAAAACAAGGGAAATATCAAGCCTTATGTTGGCTGGGATCAAACACTCAATAACCAAGAAGAAAGGAACAAAAATAGCCCTGGTGCTGAAATGATTTATATAAAACCATAACTATTAATTTTTTCAAAAATTAACTTTTGAAAACATAATTAAAACTAATTCTTAAATGAAATCAACTAGCTCAATATAATTGGAATAAAAGTGTTGTGACTTTTTGAGGTCAAAATGGCTTTAAACCAAACACTCCTTTTAACTTTGAGACAGATTGAATAGACTTTTGAATTGAAAATTATTTAAGAAAACTTGATTACCAGACATTAACTAGCTTAATTCAAACCTACTTGACACAAATTAACAACTACTTTAAGCTAGAATTAAGATCTATGATATAACTAACTAATATTTTTGGTTTTTTATGGTTTATAAGACAGAAATGAAAATCTAACTTCTATAACTAATAATCTAACAATATATGATCAGAAATAGATAAGAAGCACAAATGAGCATAAGTCAACACAAATAAGCAATAAGCATAAGCAAATAAGCAGAATTTAGACTAATAAGTACTTAAGTAGATATTAAGCTAAAAAATTAAGTGACAATGAAATTTAAAAGAGAACTTACAAGTGGCCTAGCTAAACAAGGCTTAATGGCTCTTAGAGCTTTGCTACAAGCTCCCTAGCTTATAATTAAGCTAGGGTAAAAGTCCTTGGGAGCTCTTCCAAATTAAGCTCCCCTTCCAAAAGGTCAATAAGTCCAAAATGCATAGGTAAACTTCTGATTTTAAAGTTAAGGTATATTAAGATTGGTTAAGCTCAAATCAAGAGCTTAGAGACTCTTGGGAGCTTAATATGAGCTTATTAGCTTATTGAGAAAGTTAGGCTTATTGAGAGAGCTTATGAGTTGAAAGTAAAAAAAAACTTATGACAAAATTAAACTAAGTTTCATTAATTAAAACTGAATTACATTACTTAAAAAAGAATTACAACTTGATCAAAATTTCAATAAGCTTTTAAAAGCTACACTAAGCTAAAAACTAGAAAGGAAAAAGATCCCCTCATGTGTGTGTTGGAAGGTCTTATTTTATAGTTGATCCATGAAGCTTCTAGGCCTTGAGTTTGTTAGAGGCAGCCCCTTCAATCACTGCAATTAGATAACCAATCTTGGGCAACATTTTGAGCCGTTTAGATCACTAAGTGACCTCACACGGATTGCCAAGCTGGCAATCCGTTTGAGGCTCACTTGTGTTTCTTTTTTGAGTGAAATGAGTGCAAAACCCACATCCATGTATGCTTTCTTCAGGCTGACGTGTGCTTCATTGTTTGAGTGACTAATGATTGCTCTTGATTTGACTGAATTAACCTTGCCATTGTGTTTAGGAGCTTAGTTGAGTTAATTGCGGTAAATTCGGAATAGAAATCTGGGCAGATTTTTGGGTCGTTTTGTAAGAGTCATAACTCAATCATCCGGATAGATTTTGTTGATTTTGTTGAGCCTAAAATGTAGTTCAGAAAGTATACTTTCCAATCCAAGTGGTTTGGTGAGTTAAAAGTAAGCATAGGTCAGTCAAAACGATTTTACAAAATTAGTTGTCAAATCTGAGTTTTGGGGACAATTTTTGGGTTGTGTTTGTGAGGTCAAGAACCATGTCAAAACATTTTTTAATTGATGAGATTGCTACTGTAGGAATTATATGATGTATGTGATTTTATAGAATTTTTTTAGAATTTATTGAACGGTCTAAAAGGGTATGGTCAAGTCAAACTTTTAGGTAGTTGCAACAGGTCATTTTCTGGACACTTCGGGTTGTCGAATTTTTGAAAAATGGTTAGACTTGTCAAACATTTTTGGGAAAAATATAGTAGGTCTATAACATATTGAAGTTGTTAGAATTTGAATATGAAAGTCCAATAGGTTTGTTTATTATTTTATTAGTGGTCATTAAGTGACTATGAAAATCGGTCAAAATAAAAAAAACTTGGGTAAAAGGGTGAAAGGTGTTCCGTGTTTGATTAAGTTATGGGAAACATAGTGAAAGGATTAGAAACATAATATACACATTAGTATCCATCAATTGAAGGGAAAACTAAAACATTAAGATCACTAAGGGTGTTTAAACGTAATTTGGGATTAAGGAGTATTTTTTTGACAACATTTACGTTCAGAATTTCTACGTTTTCCAAAAATAGAAACTTTTCAAAATTAGTAACCTTTCATTTATGAGTCGTAACTTAATCAAAAGTCATATATCTTTTTTAAGATATGATTTTTACCAATTAATCTATGACACAAACACATATGAATTCTATTACATTCTATTGCATTCTATTACTTTCTATTTCTTTTTTATAAATGACTTAAGCGTCGTTTCGTTTCATACTTCTTCCTATTATTGCGCGCCATTAATCTAGGTCGTTGTTAAGATTCTTGGTTGTTGATCATTCATTTCGCATTGTTGCTTAAGGTGAGTTTATAGCCTCGCTTTTATACATTTAATTGTTTTATAAACCCCGCGAGGGAGATACATGCTAGTTTTATAAAATTGAACACAAGTAGTTTGTGGTATGTTGGACCTGATTGTAAGACTAAGTGCATGAATACCTATTGCCAAAGGCCCCAATTTCGTGAACCATTAATTACCTATGATGGGTAAGTGCTAGTACAGAAAATAGATCTATTGGGCTTGACAACCCGGTCTAGGGTATGAATCCATGGCGTGAACACCCAGTCAAACGGGCATTTTTTTATTAAGATGTTAGTAGGTATGAGGCAATAATACCTAACGTGGGGGCAGACGATGAATATATTTTATATACTGTGTTAAAGGCTTCGGTGTCATGAACTCAATGCATTAATGTAACCTTTGCCCTTTTTGTGTTCTGAATATTTCATTTATAGTCCTTTGACTATTTGACTTTTGTCAGTTTATTCAGATTTTGTACCGTGTTGACGGTGGTGATTTTGTTGAGAATTATGGTGATTTATGGTTTATTGTGATTAATAATCCCTTTTGGAAGGTATTATCGTGATATTTGTATTCCGGGTGGGTTGCCCCGTGAATTTTGAAAAATACCAAAAAATGAGTCCCAACACGTCCGTTAATGTCCAAATGAGTTTTGAAGGGTTTAAAGTGAAAATATGTCGTGTGAATACTCTAAGTTAATGAAAAAGTATTTTTAAGGTGAATAAAAATGCTAATTAATTTTGGGGTAAATTTTACGGTAGAGTTTTACGAGTATTTAAGTGATCCCGACACGAAAAGAAAGACCCGAGGCATCTTTGGATGCCATAGCCGGTCATGGGAGATTAAGGGGACAAGGTGGCTTAATTTGAGCTAATGTGTCCTAAAGGTGTACATTTATATTCCTTCCACTAGCTTCTCATAATTCCATTTTCATTTCAAACAAATAAAACACACACTTAAGTGTGTGTGTATGGTGCGTCCGATTTAAGCCACCAACAAACATCCATAAGTTTTTCAACTTTGATCGAGAACGTGATATTCCGGGTTGATACGAGTATTTAGGTATTCATTTAAACAACGTTTGGGTTGTCCGGTTCGTGTCGAAATATACATTTTTGAAGATTTTCTAGTAAGTTTTCAAATTAAAATTTTTTTGTCCTTTTGGGTTTATTTTAATGCATAGATGTTAGTTGTACAAGTTGATCGTCGAGAAAATCAATTTTTGGAAACGAAATGAATAAAAAGAGGGTGTTTGGTTCGCTGGATTTAAAAAGGAAAATAAGGGTTTTTGTATTTTTGATGTTGTGGTCGTGATGGTTGAATAATATATATTGCTAGATAGTTTATTTTTGATAGTAGCTTGTATAGCTTATTCGGACTTATTTTTAAGCTATTTATTGGCTTATTTTGGGCTTATATGCCACGAAAATTTCCCAAAATATCTAGGAAAGCGATTTTGATTATTTTTGTGTTATGGCGTATGTTGTGGACTATTTTTGAAGCTTATGGTAGTAACCAAATGCGATACGTAGATTATTAGCTTATTTTCAAGCTTAATATACACCCAATAAGTCTATTTAAGCCGTGGCTTAATGAGAGGGCTTATTGTGGTCCGGATTATTTTCTACTTATTGGTATAAGCTTATGTATGTAAATAGACCTTGGTTTTGGACTTGGATCGTATCTTGGACTTATAAATATCATAATGGACCCTTGTTGGGCCGTAAAGCCCAATAAGCGATATTTAGTCATTATAAGAGTTTTGGGTGGACTTTTTGAAAGTGAAATGTATTTGCGAAGTGATTTTGAACAAGATTTAGGGAATAACGTTTTAGTAAACGTTAAAGATTGAGATTTTGGAATTTTGTCGAAAAGTGTCGAATTGGTGAAAAGTGTTGAAAATAAGGTTTGAAACCTTGGAAAACGTTGTATGAGCGTACGGGTCATGTCGAAATTTCGTAAAAAGTTTATACTTAGAAATTTTCCTAAAAACATGATTTTTGATTTTAAATAATAAAATATTATTTAATTATTTTATTTATTTAATAAATTCACTAAAAGACGAAAAATGTAATTTTTCTCGAAACTTCTCTAATGTGTTTATTATGAGTAAACGTTTCATTTTCAACCGTATTATGATTATTTTGAGGTGACTAAGGTTACCGAATGGACTTGTCGAGATATATTTATAATTATTAATTATAAATATTTATTTATATTACTTATCTATTTTCTCTAAATAGTATAAGTATGTATTATCGAGTAATGGGATTGATATGAATGTTGGGCTATGTCGTCAACCATCACACCACTAAAATGTTATGAGTAATTGTACAACGCGTCTAAACTCTATGCATCAAACGTGAAGATTGTTTTGGAATTGGATGATTAAATTGGGACATTAACTGGACTAGGTCGTGTGCGGGCGTCATTGCATTTGCTTGTGTGATTGAGATTTGGTTGCTAAAGACTTGCTTGAGGTGAGTTCTCGTAGCCCCACTTTTTAATGTTTTTCTGTTGGGAGAAAATGATACTCAAATATGTTTTGAAATGTTTTAAATTGATCTGTGCGAAATGTGATTTTGTTTTGGGATAAGTTATGTGCTTATGACTGCTATATGAATATTATGTGTTGTATGATTGTTTGGAGCGGATGGGTACGCCTACCTAGTATTTGTGTGATTATTAGAGCGGATGAGTACGCCTACCCCGGTTTGTGTGTGGTCCTGCCCTAATTTTAGTGCTCCAGCTGGTAGGCCCTTTAAGTGCGTAAGTGACATATGGATTGTTGATTAGCGGTGATGCTAAAGTTGTTTGCATATATTCACTGTCATATAGCACTATTGTCCACTGTTGAAATATTGGCACAACTTTTGGGTTTAAGGTCAAACCTACGAGCTCACCAACATTATTGTTGACGTTTTCGAGTATCATTTTCAGGTGAAGTAAAAGAGGAATAGTTGGGTGATTGTGATAGCAGGCTTAGAAGTATCCCGAGTGGATTTTCATGTGAAGTCTTGCTTGCATATTGTTTGATTTTAGTATTGAGATGTTTTGGATTAAGGTTAGATTATGGACCCATGTGTGGGCATTTGAATAATTGTAAGAGATTGTGGATTTTAGTTGCGATTTGGGACATCACTCGAGGTTGTTCGAGATTGATAGTCTTCATAGCACTTATAGTTTATGCATTGTAGTTTTCTTTATTTTTTATCTTGTGTTATGATTGATCATTATGTTGCATTCCCGAGTTTCCGCCATTGTCGGGGTGTGACAAATTGGTATCAAAGCCAAGGTTATAGGGAACTAGGTGGATTGGCCTAGACTATAACCTAAGATCCGTCATTTAGTTGCATACAGGAACTATGTGCGTGGTGTTCCGCTTTTATTTGCTTTTGTGTGTTCGCGGTTTGGTGCTTTAGTTATGCCAGTCATTAAAATGTGTGTGCTCAATATTGAATATGACTAAGAAAGGATGCGAATATAAGTACGGTGGCTAACGTAGTTATAAGTGTATCACAACTCACTCATACTTAGTAATGTTGTTCACACAAATCGATGTTGACACTGTAGGGTGGTATTATGTGTATATCTGTATATGTATAGTAAGATATACTATATATATGCGAGTCTTCTTGCCTACCTAACGTTGCCCATGTTCACTCTCGTATAGATAATGCCACCAAGGATGAGGACCCGAAGTGCTGGCCGGCTTGCTGCCGAATCATTAGGAGGGGGAACGGGGGGCTGGTAGAGGTGGAAGGGGTAGAAGACCTAGGGAAGGTAATGATGAGCGTGTTGAGGATTTGAATGGTCAAGGAAATGACCAGGGTTTGAGAGCTAATGGGGGTGTAGAGGGAGTCAATGGGAATGTAGAGGGAGCCAATAAGGGAGCACCTGACTTCTCGACGATCATTGCCCAGCAATTGCAAAACCTTTTACCTGCCATGCTAGCTCAGGTTGGTAACCAAGGAAATGTTGGAAATTAGAATGGTAATGTGGTTAATGAGAACGTTCATGAGAAGGTTAGGAATGTGTTAGTGAATGTCAACCGGGTAGGTTGTTTATATACGGAGTTCTTAGCTTGTAACCCTAAGGAATACGATAGTAAGGGAGGTGTTGTAGTTCTTACTTGTTGGATTGAGAAAATAGAGTCTGTGCATGATATGAGTGGTTGTAGTATTGACCAAAAAGTGAAATACACTGCTGGTTCATTTATGGGTAAGGATTTAACATGGTGGAACTCTCAGATCCGCATGCTAAGCCGGGAAGTTGATGTTAGTATTTCATGGAATGACTTTAAGTTATGATGATACAAGAGTTTTGTCCTAGTCATGAGATGCAAAAGTTGGAATCTGAGTTGTGGAATCACTCCATGGTCGGGGCTGGCCATGCTGCGTATACTAGTAGGTTTTATGAGCTGGCTAGGTTAGTTTCACATTTGGTAACTTCAAGGAGTCGGATGATTGAGAGGTATGTGTATGGCATTGCTCCACAGATCCGTAAGATGGTGGCAACAACAGAGCCAAAGACTATACAGAAGGTTGTTCAGATTTTTGGTGCACTGACTGATAAGGCTGTTAGAAATGGATCAATTAAGAAGGTTAAGAAAAGAGGAAATGTGAGGGAACCTAGCAAGGATAAGAATAATAGAGATTGATAAGGTTATTAAGGGTTGCAAACTAGACTGTTTTTCTGTTACTGGAAACCCTGTAGGAAGAGAGTAATAATGGATACTTGGTCCAAGTGTACACTGCACTCCAACCATGCATGGGAGGGCCTTGTCGCTCTGCTTCAACTATACCCCGGGGTCATTTGGCAAAGGATTGTAGAGGTGTGCCGAGGAATGTGAATCCTGTCAATGCTAGAAACCCAACTGTTAGAGCATGTTATGAGTGTGGTAGTACCGACCATGTCAGCTCAGCTTGCCCTAGATTGAATAGAGCATAAGAACCGGAAGGAAATCGTCCAAATCAAGTTGCTGCTAATAACGGGGGCCAGGGTCGTGAAAACCAAGGGAACCAGGCTAGGGGTAGGGTATTCATGTTGGGAGCAGAGGAAGCTCAACAGGATCCGAACATTATGACGGGTACGTTTACTTTGAACTATCATTTTGCCACTACTTTATAAAGTAGTAGAGATGGTAACAATTGTAAATTTGGAATTTGGTGGTGAAACGAATATTACATGAATAGCAAATGTATAAATCTTTTATATAATAAAAATATTACATCATTTCAAAGTTTCCTATCAAACTGAATCTTATGAATTAAAAAACTGGACCAATCTGAACGCTTGATTTTGACACGTAGGCAAATGTCAAAATCGTGCAATACGATTAGTTAATAAAAAGTCAAAATTGAATTGATTTTGGCCATACTTTAATAAATTTGATGGAGAAATTTGATAGAGAGAACAAATACATAAAAATATGTGTCAAATTTGTGAAAATAAAAACTTAAAAAAGGATGTAATTAATAAAACTTTAATGCAAATGGCAAAAAAAGACACTAAACTTAGGGTTTGTTTCCATTCAAGGTACTCTACTTATTTTTTTGCACAAAAAGGAGGCCAACTTTTTTTTCTAGCCAATTTAGGTTTTTTCTCACTTTTCGTTAACACACTAACCCCCATTTCGTTATATCTTCAAAATTAATGTTAATTAAAGATGAAGGGCTCAAATTAATAATTATCTAAAATAAAATATACATGAATCATATATCGCTTCTTAACATTATGTACAAAAATTCCCAGAATTGTTTAACAGTATGCACTAAAGATTAATATACATGAATCGTACCTGGATATCAGCAATCTTAAATCAATATGGTATACATTGGACTTGCCGTGGCTCCGTGTACTGGATATCATTTTTCAAAATATTTTCATTAATTTGCTTATTATATTGAGAGCCGTTGATAGATTTACCAAATCATTAATTTTCTTGCCATATGAATTAAAGTGTTGGCTTGTTTTATTGGTAGACGAAACACCAAATCATGATGCCAACTGCATTTATTAATGTTTGCGAATCTATGCAAAATTAGCTCAGTCAAAGTTAGCTACGTCTATGTGTCGATATTGAATTTTAGATTAATGATATCCAAGTACGATTCATGTATACTGAATTTTAAACGATTCATGTGAAATTTTGCTAACATGGGTTTTTTTTGCAGTTAAGAAACTATTCATGTATATTGAATTTTAGATAATTGTTAATCTGGTCCTTCATCTTTAATTAACATTAGTTTTGGGGATATAACGAAATGGGAGTTAGTGTGTTAACGGGAAGTGAGAAAAAACCTAAATCGGCTAGAAAAAAAGTTTGCCGCCTTTTTGTGCAAAAAAAAGTAGAGTACCTTGATTGGAAACAAACCATAAGTTTAGTTCCTTTTGTTGCCATTTGCCCTTTATTTTAAATAAATTATATGGAATTAAGTGTAAATTTATAAATTTACAAGTTTTATTATAACTTTAAAAATAAACAAATAGCTCTCTTAAACTTTATACCCCTAGGCTTTATATTTTAAAATACAACAATCGCAAACAATTCTTACTTCTAACAAAGATTTAACACTATTTAATCACATCTCAAATCTACCCGAAGACTTTTGTGGATTTTTTATTGTCGGCATAAAATCATACTATACAATCAAATAGAAAAACACCGAAGCACATAAATTATCGTAAATAAAGAAAAAGAGTTTTCTAGCTATTCATTGATGGGTTTGGAAGAAATTACATTTTTTTCTTTTGGTTTAATACGTACTAAAATTCTAACAATTGAATTTCTGAAAAAAGTATTTATTTCATTGAAATGTTTTTCAAAGTGGAAATCAATGGTTCGAATATAACAAGGTGAAAATTAATCCCCTTGTGGCCTCGAAGGTTCACTTGATCCGACTTCGTGCTACCTAAAAGGGTAGTTTCGCTGGGATTAGTTAGCTCGCAATGTCGAGTCAGAAAACAGGTAAATCAAAAGAAAAAAAATTACTAATTATCCTTAAGTTCATATACTACGTAATATATAAAAGATTTAATAAATGTATTGTCTTTATATGATTTTGTTTCAGATACTCTATAAATAATTTAAAAAACAGAAAAATATAATTATATATATATTTAAAAAACATAATATCTAAGTCCCGTGCGACGGACATTAAAACTAGTACAATAGATATCATTAATGTGAAATTCAACTAAATCAACATTCTTAACATTCCAAATACTTTTCATTGTAATCCACTTGTTTGATATGTCTATGTTTCTGGCTAACACTTGACATAGATATGCTTGATTATCTTATGCAAATGTATGTTAACAACTAAAACATGAGATGCGCATTGCGACAGTGTCAAAAAATTCTTACATGTTTCGTTGGAAATGGTTATTAATAACCCTAATTTTCTATGAGCGACGTTTGCGGTAAAGACAACACATATAGCTATATAAATTACATAACAAAAACATAAAAGAAATACCTCTAGCAACCAACCTAATGACGAAACGAAGACTCTTTGAGTACACGCACGTGTGTAATAACGTGCGAACCAAAAACCACTATGAGTTACTAAAAGGTAGTAACCTCTACGTGTATCCACACTACATGTTAAATAATACCACCCGAATGCTAGTTCTTCAACCAACGAACAAGTGAACACTAGAAGTTAATCTAAGCTCAAACTCCCTTTTCAATGAGGGTCTTTGTTTGTGTCGACCAACAAGAGAGGAAGAGAAAGTGATGAAGAATTATGAGCGCTAAGGTCCTCTTTATATACTAGGTAAACTAGGGTTTACCTAGAATACATAACTTGGAAGAAAAGATAGCTCAAAAGCCCAAACTCATCCCTTTTGGGATCCATGGCCGGTTGAACTCAACACCAACACCCCTTGGTGTTGACTTTTTGACTTTGTGTTTATTTATGGATAATTACTCTTAATTACTCACTAATTAAAAAGCCTTATTAGTTAATTATTCCTAATGAACTATTAGCGACGTTAGTGTTCCATGTTGATTCTCTATTTATATAAATAATAAATATACCAATATATTATTATAAACATTAATAAAGTGATATCTAAGTGTATACGTGTGTGACTCCGTAGGCTCACGTATTTCCAACTGTATAAATATCCGTATGACATGAGCACAAACCAACAGCTCCCACTTGCGAATGTCTCAGTCAGATAATATAGCATACTAACATTGACGAGTAGTCTAGCAACATCATGAATGCTCTCAAAAATACCCGAGTGTATAGTTTTGGTAAACATCTCAGCCTTCAATGGTTTAAGTCAGTCATATCCTTTTGTTTCAGATACAATGTTAAATATGGATATGAATCAATAGTCATTTCATAGTTTAACGATTATATTTCTCGTTTTCGTATTGATCTAGATCACCAATCATAAAGAGAATCATCTTAACTATGAATTGGGCACGGCCATGCTAATATCTGATTAACCCAATGAGGGGCCCAATAAGTATCCAACTCCCAAACATGTGGAGGAAAAAAATTCTATTAACTACAAGTGTCCGTCATGTAATTTAAAACATTTTTGAAAATTGTCGTTATAACTACCTTGTTACAGAATAGTGGTAGACCATATTCAAGAAATGCCATCCATACATGCAAACCCTGCTTGCATCTCAAGTCTAAGGATAAACATAACTTTTCACCCTGTGTGTAATGCATCCAATGACGTCGATCCATAAAGTGATTAACATATGATGGGTATCCTATTATTCAATTCAATTTAAATAATGTTAAAGTTGCAGAATACTCTTTACATATTCTCCAGAATACAACCAAACACTCACATTTGCCTTATCTTAACATTATTCCCATATTGTTAACTGGTAATGGATATATCTTTAGAATGCAACAAGTCATTCATGGATTATAAACATGCAAATATAGACAAATATTTTGGAAATGAAAAAAAAATATACCCAAGTAAGTAATTATTTATTAAAATAACAATCATTTAACATCCCTTATCCAAATACTAACTAATACATCACAGATTTACATGAGACTACTAGAAGGACAAATTCCTATCGCCATAGCATGTTCATAATGCTTATTGTACGGCATAGGTTTTGTAAACGGATCAGCTACGTTGTCATACGTGTGAACTTTCTTGAGGATAATTTCACTATCTTGAATTACTTCATGAATGTAGTGATATTTCCTTTGAAAATGTCTGGCTCCCTTCATGATTTTGGGATCATTGGCCATTGCTATTGACGGTTCATTATCACACATCATTTCCATTGGTCTTTTATTTGATGGCATGACATCTCCAAGTCCATCAATAAATTTCTTCATCCAGACAGCTTCCATCGATGCTTCAGCAGCAGCAATGTACTCGGCTTCTGTAGAAGACATAGCAATAGTGCTTTGCTTGGCACTCTTCCAGTCCATGGCTCCACCATTAAGTATGAACACATATCTTGTTTGAGATTTTGTATCATCCGTATTAGTTTGAAAACTAGCATCAGCATTACAAGATACTTTTAGCTCAGCTTCAGGTTTTGCCTTATAAACAAGAACCATATCCTTAGTATTCCTCAAATACTTAAGAATATTTTTGACAGCAGTCCAATGATACTCACCAGGATTTTGCTGAAATCGACTACATAAATTTTGCGCAAAGGTAATATCAGTTCTTGTGCATCTAACCGCATACATGAGCGAACCTATTTCCGAAGCATAACATACTCTTTGCATGCGTTATACCTCACTAGGTGTTTTAAGAAATTGGATTCTCTGTCAGGCTTCTCTATCATTGGAGTATTTCCTTTCTTGGAATTATCCATCCTAAATTTCTTTAGGGTTTTCTCTAGATAAACACTTTGACTAAGAGCAATTAACCGCTTAGATCTATCACGTATGATCTTGATTCCAAGGATGTATGTTGTTTCTCCTAAGTCTTTCATAGAAAAATACTTACAAAGCCAAGATTTTACTTCTTGCAGCATTGTAATGTTATTTCCCATGAGTAATATGTCATTGCCATACAAGACCAGGAATGTAACATTACTCCTACTAGCTTTGAGATATACACATGGCTCATCAGGATTTTTAGTATAAAACTGGCTTTTTATTTCTATCACCTTTTTTTCTAACTTCTAGATGCTTGTTTCAACCCATAAATGGAACATTAAAGTTTGCATACTTTATTGGGATGTTTTGAATCTGCAATCCCATCAGGTTGCACTATATATACGTCCTCGCTTAGGTGACCATTTATAAAGGTGGTTTTTACATCCATTTTCCAAATCTCATTGTCATAGAATGCAGCTATGGCTAAAAGAATCCTTATAGCTCTAATGTTTGTAACAAGAGAGAAGGTTTCCCCATAATCTACACCGTAGGTTTGGGTATACCATTTTGCTACCAGACGAGCTTTAAAGGTGTGTTTATTGTCATCCATGTCAGTCTTTTTCTTGAAAAGACATTTACTCCCAACAGTTCGACCATTAGGAGTAAGATCAACCAAATACCAGACTTGGTTATCTTTCATGGATTGCATTTCTGTATTCATAGCTTCAAGCCATTTGTCAGATTTAGGATCAGATAATGCAGCCTTGTAATTAGGAGGTTTATTAAGATCCCCTAATTCTTGCTCCTCGACATCAACATAGAAACCATATCTATCAAGTGCTTGAGGTATCCTTGCGGATTCGATATAAATCAGATTTTAGGTCAGTCCTCTGTGGCGTGACCTCATCATGCATTTTGCTAGTATTTTCAAAAGGTTGTGTGTCATCTTCTTGAATTAACTCAAGTCCTATGTCACTCCCACTCACTTTGAGTGATCCATGACTCCCACTCGCTTTTTGTAGTGTGAGACTATTCTCAAAGAACTCAGCATTTCGAGCAACAAAGATCTTGTTCTCGAGTAGATAGTAGAAGTAGTAACCTATCATTTCCTTTGGGTATCCTACGAAGATACACTTAATGGATCTGGAATCAAGTTTGTCAAGCGTGTCTCATTTCACGAGTCGCCATCTCACCTTAAACTTTAGTTAGAATCTTGGGAGCTTTCCCATGCCATATTTCATAAGGCGTCCTTTCAACCTTCTTGGTTGGAACCATATTGAGTATGCGAGCAGCCTACTCAAGAGCATATCCCCAAAAAGATTTTGGCAGAGTTGTCATATTCATTATGGATCGAACCATATTAAGTAAAGTATGATTTCTCCTCTCAGGCACCCCATTATGTTGTGGTGAAATATGTGGAGTAAGTTGAGAATACAATAACACAAATTTTTCAAGTCATTAAAACCAAAAACTCATGACTCAGGTATTCGCCTCCTCGATCGGATCCTAATAGCCTCTTATCTTTAAATCGACGTTGCGATTTTCAACTTCATTTGATATACTTAATGTTTCAATTACCTTATGTTTATGTTCATCAGGTAAACATATACCGTAACGGCTGAAATCATCTGTAAGGTGATGAAGTAACTAGCACCCATTCTTGACACAGTTCTAAAAGGGCACAGACATTAGGTATGTATAAGTCCTCAATCTTTAGCTCTTTCCACTTGATGTGGAAAAGGCTTACACGCCATCTTCCTAGATATACAAGATCTGCACTTCTCAAGAGATTCATCGTGAATGGGTTGCAAGATCCCATCATGCTGAAGCTTGTCCATGCGTTTTCTTGTTTTATATGACCAAGATGACAATGCCTAGGTATGTAGAGTCAATGCAAGGTTTTGACTCTTGTATTGCTAACATTACTAAATAGAAACTAACATTTGGATAAATATTTTGCATATCTGCTACATAAATACCATCACGTGGAATTGCATTAAAATAAAACTCATTATCTCTTGAAACAGAAATACCATAATTCGTAAATGTATGAATATAACCATTGTTAACCAAACGTAAAATTGAAACAGCACCTCTAGTAATAGAAGGTGCAAAATGACAGTTGTCTAATACAATTATTAAACCACTAGGAAGAACTAAATCATAACTTCTAATAGCTTCAACGGCTGCACGCATTCCATTGCCCATGTACAGAGTCAAAGCTCCATGTTTCGACTTCCTTTTTCCTCTAAGTCCCTGCGTGGTATTACAAATATGAGTTCCACAACCCGTATCATATACCTAAGACTTATCAGGAAAAGCATAGAGTTCTATAGTGAAGATACCTGAAGTACTAGCCCCGCTAGCATTCTTTCTCTTCTTTAACTCAGCATGGTAGGATGGACAATTCCTCCTCTAGTGGCCTACCCCCTTATAGTGGTGACAGACAGAGTCCTTTGCCGGATTATCTCTCTTAGGCAGCGGTGGGATCTTGGGCTTGGGAGCATAAACAAGCTTAGTCTTTCCATTATCCTTACCCTTTGCCCCTTGCTATTTCTTCTTGTCCTCCTGGATTCTACCCTCCCATATAGCTAGAACAGTGGGAGTTTCGGCCTTCTTTAGAATTCCTTTCTCATGGAGTTTCAGCATAGCATGCAATTTAGCTATCGTCTTTCCCATGCTATGCATGTTGTAGTTATGAATAAAGTGATCATATTCTTTATTGAGAGAATTCAATATAAAACTCGTACCAAGTTCATTTAGCATAGCATAGCCTAGGCGTTCCAATGTGTCCAAGTAGCTCTTCATCTTCAAGAGTTAGGAGCAAACTGACTGACCATCCTCCTATTTGCAAGCATGGAATGCTTTGACTGTTTCAAACAGTTCCTGTTTTGCCTGCTCTTCGAACATAGTTTTCAATTCTTTCAGCATGTCATATGCATTGTATTTTTCTAAAGTCCTCTGTAGGTCTGGAGACATACTTGACAGCATGAGACATGCAACCTCTTGTTCAATATTGACAGACTCATAGTACTTGTCAATAGTGTCAGGGTCAGCAGTTTCAGGATCAGGAGCAGGTCCAATAGGTTGTTCCACAAACCTTTGCTTTTTTCATATTGAGAACCAATTCTCATATTTCATACCAATTTGTGAAATTCGAAACCAGTACGAGTCTCCGTAGGAGAATCGACCTGTTAGTATGGTTGTTCGTTGTTTTGTATTATTGGGCAGCAACAGCCATCTACAAAACAATCAAAAGTTCAGAAAATATTAGTATTTTCGATAATAATCTCTTATAAAAATTAACTACCCAAGTTTATTAAAAATAAACAATTAATTTCAATAAGAGTCTAAGATCCAACTTGATGTAATACTATTAATGCAGTTGATCTACTAGAAATGATATTACTTCAAAAGGTAATCATCATATGATAATTTCCAACCATGTGCAATTCTTAGCATTTATGGAATTATGGGGCACGAGGCATTATAATCCATAATTACAATGTCAAGTAGCATGTTTAACCCCATCTATTGCCTCGGGTTGAAGTTCTGAACGACACACTCGATTTAAGTCGTCCAATATAAAATCAGTAATTTTACAGTCTCAGGTCTGACCATACGATTGTTATATTACCTTGTTTGTAAAATTTACCTAAAACTGTTTTAGAGTAAAAATTACAACTCAAGTGATTTCATACTTGGATTGCAATTAACTTATTTTTAGGGTAGAGTTTTGATAAAATGATGTTACTAAAATTTTGTGGATAAGGAAGCATGCATACAACCTTATAACACTAGTATTTTTTTAAAATTTCCATTTTCGTTTTAAAAACTTTCTTTAAATAGAAATCCCTACATTTTATAAATCATGTGCCATTTATAAAATTAGGGTTACCATGTTTACAATATTTCCATGTATAAGTGATCTTACTACGGATAAGGTTAATTTCCCACAGGAAATAATCGAACCCTGGTAACAATTACGACATACTTAAAATATTTTTTTAAACATTTATGTAAAATTATTTATTCTTGCGTTGTTCCGCCGCGGGTTCCCTTGCGGAAACCACTAAACCCATGCGTTATAGATCGTGGCAAGAAAATTATAAAATTTACGTATATAGTCCATGATTTAGCAAAGTGTACATATATTAATATATGGTACAATAAGCATTTTAATCATGTACTTTTAGTCCATATTAATTTTGAAAATCATTTTTGCATAATTATATAAAGTAAAATGCCACTATATCAAACATGCAAAACTTATTTACTAAATTTAGTCATACTAAACAAGAATCATATACGCAATTAAAGCATTAATTAAACAAAGGTCTTCCTTAATTTTGCAATTAACCAATCAATCCACGTAATTATCTCATGCATACAAAATATATTTAGCTTAATAACCATGGTTTACATGCACGTAATCCATGGTTGACAATTTATAAGCAATAAATAAGCTACAATATATCTAAATTAATGTAAAAATATTGACATATTTTGTTTCCTTATTTTAGGTGATATTTAGGACAATATATTTCACTAAATACTTTCCTAAATTAGATATCACATAAAAGGAAAAAAATATTCACAAATATGCAACATATTTTATTTCCATATTTTATGTGATAATTAAGAGGAATATATTTCATTAAATAAATTTCTAAAATAGATTTTTACATAAAAAGCAAGAAATATACACCAAATATTCATTTTTTACATCTTTTACCGTTTTTATGTAATTATAAAGCTATATGATTTGGCTTGTGATGCCACTGTTGAAAATCGTTATTTAAATAACCTAATATTACATTAATATTATACGAGCTACGCAGCGGAATTAAACTCATATAGCACTTATAATTAACATAAAACATAAAACGGAAAACATACCGAATAGCAATCAAGCTACGTGAAGAACCGGAACTTCTTCTGTATACGCATGTGTATCTATAAATACCATGCAACCCCGAAACCTTCCGAGTTACTAAAATAAGTAACCTCTACGTGTATCCACACTACACGTTAACCAATACCACCCGAATACTAGTTCCACGAACCAACGTACGAAGAATATAAGAAGTAATCAGAAAAACCAAAACCCTAAAGGGTGTTTGTTTCGTTCGACTTACACAAGAGAAGAAGAAGGGATTGGGATCAATAATGAGGTTTAGGGATCCTCTATTTATAGTGTTAGGATTAGGGTTATATAGCTTTGGCAAAAAGCTACCTAATCTTGACACTTTTGGTCCTTCCTTTTTCTTTCACCATAACCAGACCAAAAAGTTACCAAACACAACCTTGGTGTTGACTTTTTGACGTTTCTAATATTTATGGATAATTACTTTTAATTACCCATTAATTAAAAAGCCTTATAATTAATTATTCGTAAATGAACTAATAAACGACCGTCAGTATTCTATCGTTGTAATATTAATATATATAGTAAATATACGCTTGCTTCTTGTAAGAAGAGACTATTCTCCAAATACATAGCACTAAGAATAACAATAAATTGTTCTCATTTGGGACATACAAAATACATTAATAATTCTTGACTTAAGTTAGTTAATAACAAGTTCCAAGAG
>BQNB010089338.1:4328-23753 GCA_026074375.1 Tanacetum coccineum
CATGTAAGATTATGTGGTGAAATTTTAAGTAATCATTTGTAATAAATTGAGCTCTAATTGGTTCCATATATGCAAAATAGAGAGTGACGTTTTCATTTATGAAAAGTTTTATTAATAGATATCATGTATGGATTCATCCTTTGATTTCAAAAGTATATAAGAATTCATTAGATCCTGAAGATGTTCCAGAACTTGACAGCGTTGATAATGCTAGAGCGTCCTATTCGATTTTAAAAACTAAACTCGAGTCATATAAGAAAGAAATAGAAAAAAAAAAGAAATACGTTTTCTAATCATTTTAGTTTAAACGGAGCTCTAAAGTTCCCATATAATCAAAAAAAGAAAGTGATTTTTCATTTATGAAAAGTCTCACAAACATAAATCATGTATATGATAGCTTAAATAGTTAGTTTACTTCACTTCCATTAGCTATTTAATAACGTGATAAGTTGTTTTTGCTCTAAAGATGAAATATTGCAAATGTTTAATTATTGTTAAAAATAAGAACCTATAATATCTTGTAACAGAAAAAGGGTAAGCGATAACTTATCATAATAGAGAGTGATCAACTTACGTCTCCTATATGTAACCATGTAAGATTATGTGGTGAAATTTTAAGTAATCATTTGTAATAAATTGAGCTCTAATTGGTTCCATATATGCAAAATAGAGAGTGACGTTTTCATTTATGAAAAGTTTTATTAATAGATATCATGTATGGATTCATCCTTTGATTTCAAAAGTATATAAGAATTCATTAGATCCTGAAGATGTTCCAGAACTTGACAGCGTTGATAATGCTAGAGCGTCCTATTCGATTTTAAAAACTAAACACGAGTCATATAAGAGACGCATACAGATACAACATTCAGATACAACATTCGAGTTATATTTTATCTTCTTTTATGTACAGATACAACATTCAGACGCATACAGATACAACATTCAGATACAACATTCGAGTTATATTTTATCTTCTTTTATGTACAGATACAACATTCAGACGCATACAGATACAACATTCAGATACAACATTCATACGTCAAAAACGTTGAGATTACTTCTTTTATCTTGTGGTAACAACATTCGAGTTGTTTTAGTATCCTGGTAAACGTTTCATGTACAGTCCATAAAAAGTATTTTACATACAAGTTATATTTGTCATGTCTAGTTAATCCAACTCTTGCGATTTTGTATGTTTCATACACAATTTTAACATGACTAATACAAGAGAATTTATGAACTTGAAGAAAGATAAATACTCAAAGAAAACTACTGCTATAAAAACACAAGGCTACATATAACCCAATTGACTAAGCTGCAACCTATCACTAACTCAAAAAAAAAGGATCAGACCCCCACGAACCATAAAGAAACGACACTGTCAAAATATTTGTTGCAACAAAAAGGAGCAAAATGGCAGATTGGACGGCAAACAAGATTGTAGACCCACATGTGGGCAGACAACCATAACCTGCACACCACCATGCCACTAAACACAACAGTCGCAGAAACTTGATTGCACCTAAAAGCATGTCGACAACTCTTTGTTCCGACAACTCTTCAAAATCTAGTGATTTTTGGTAGGTCCTTTTCTTCCTGACATATATGTGCAGATTTTTCTATCCGATTTATTTATTATAGATCACGTCCTTTTTCTATCAAACCTGGGTTTAAATTCCGAGTATGATAATACGTGTCTATGTGACTCATTATTATAACTCTGTTTGGGTTCAGTTTTACAGCTTATCAGTTCATGGCCTAGTGGAGTTCAAGGAAGACTAGTGCCGAAAATAAGGTAAAACAAACACCTCCCGAATAAGAGCTAATTGGAAAGCCTGACCTCGTGCACCCTTTTTGGGTGCCGACTGAGCGAAGTTGATAAGCTCATAACTCATAAATACCTTCCTGAAAATAAGGTAAAACAAACACCTCCCGATATTGTTTGAGCTTATTTCTGAGATTACAAGCTTAATTTTCTTAAACCCAATTTTGTCTAACTTATGAGCTTATTTGGACTTAAAACTAGATAATAAGCTAAAAAAAACTTGCTAAAAATAAACCAACCAAATAAATTGCTTAATCACAACTCATTACGCATCATACCAACCTAAATAGAACCTTCAACTGATTTCATTCTAAACATATCATTCAAACATCAAATAACATTAATAAGGTACTGAGGATCTGATTTCTAAGATACCCACAACCTCAAAACCTCATTTTTAACATACCCACAAGATTAACATCAAAATAGAAACACAAAAACAAAAGAATCAAAGAAAACCCCTTACCTTTTATGGCGGCTCAGATTGTGGTGGTGGTGGTCGGTAGCTGGATGGGGGTTGCCGGCAGCTTGGATGGTGGCCGCCGGCGGATGGGATGGTGGTGGTGGCGGCTGAGATGAGGTGGTGGTGTGAGAGATGAGGTGTGTGTGATAGGGTTTATGTTGGAAGAAGAGGAAAGAAGTGATATTTTTTTGTCTTAATAATTGAAGAGGTTAGAAGAGCTTTTCAGCACTTTTATCTGCAAAAAAACAAACAAAAAACGTCTTCCCGCTTCAGACAAAAGAGGTGAGAAGAGCTTAGAAGTGGTAATTTTGGAAAAACAAACGAAACCTAAGCTTACATACAAGACTTGTTAATTGCTTCATGATTATACGACAATTTATTTGATAAATCTCTATCCAGATTCGACACCTATACCAAACCAATAAGCAGCAGGGTGTCTGACCAAGTAGAGGAGTCGTATAAAATCAAAACAAGCAACCACCACCATTAATCAATAGATCATATGGCTTTATTTGATTTACTAAATGGGGTACTTTCAACACTACTAACCCCTCCTACACACATATCCAAGCTGTGTGGCAAAACTATTGGTAAGCTTGCAAGACCGCCTTGTGGTAATACATTATTGGACCAGGTGTGGGACATGCTATATGTGTATCTACAACCTCCTGTAGACAACTCGTTCTACTTCTTCGATATGATGGTGGCTAGAGATTTGCACTCAATGCCATGGTCAGAATTGGTGAATGACGACATTGATGCTTTAGCAAAAGAAGTCGAGTGTCAAATTATGAGAGATCTTATAACACAAACGGTGAGGGATATGAGAGACGATTACCGAAGTGTTACACTATAAAAAGCGACATTACCACGAAATGGATAATCATGTACATATGAGTGTGAATGAAGTGAGTGAACGTAGATGCAGTAGATGAGGTTGAGTTTAGGCTTGTTTTTGTGCTGTTTAGAAAGGAAAAAAAAGTTATCATGTAGGGAGTTGAGATCAACATAGATCTAAAATTTAGCATAAACCCAATGAATCAATCTCAGCCACTCATTTTTTATCAAAATAACACAAACCCAATTTCCACCTCTTTTTTAAAAATAAAATATCTTGCAAAAGGTAAATCGTAAAACGACAAAAAATACACCATCGCGACGAGTATTTTTTTATCTTTCAGTAGACATCCACTTCGATATACTTTCGAAGAACTTTTTTTTTCGATTTTTTTTCAATCACGTCTGAAAAAATCACATGTGATTTCATAAAATCACATGTGATTTGTGATACAAATTACATGTGATTTTTTTCAGACGTATCTAAAAAAAATTTTGAAAAAACTTTCGTTGAAAGTATATAGAAGTGCCCCTCTATAGAAAGATGTTTTAATTCTCGTTGCGATGGTATGTTATGTTTTGCGTAACGATTAACGATTTGTGAGATATTTAATTTTTAAAAAAGAGGTGGAAAATGGGTTTTTATTATTTTGATTAAAATTGAGTGGTTATGATTGGTTCATTGGGTTGGGTCTATGTTAAACTTTTAACATCATGTAGGATCATCAGGCTGCCCACTATGATACTCGGTCCCGACCTACATTTTCCGACGCCACATCAGCTTTCTCTCTCCGGCGACCTACAGGCGACCTAGTGCCACTATGAGGCGACCTTTCATTTTTTTTAACTTCAAATTTAAATTTCATTAATAAATAAAAATACATTACATAAATAAAAACATTACATAATAGATTCTAGATTATTAAAAACGACTATTTCCTAAATTAATCTGTTTCGTATTCAGAATCAGATTTCACCCCAACTTCCATCCTGAATAACTCATCATGAGCTTGTTTCGCCTTCATAAACTCCTCTAATTCTTTGTCAGCGATTGCTCATTCTTTTTCCGCCTTCGCTTCTTCTTCTAAGTGTCCTTTGAATGCTGCTTCATCAACAAGTAATTGCTGGTACTCTTTTAGGGATGACAATAAAACTCGTACCCGATGGGGACCCGATCCCCAAACCCGAATTGACTGGGGAATCCCCGAGTTGACCGGGGATGGGGATGGGGACGGGGAATCCCCGAATTATGAAACTGGGGATAGGGATAACATAAATCCCCGTCCCCGTACCCGACCCCGAACTTTTTAATGCGCAAATATATATAAATTATTTGTATATTAATACTACATGTACATGTATATGTATATGTATAAATTAGTAAGTATTGGCAAATATTATACTTGAAGTATATTTGTATGTATATGCCATATTTAATGAATCGACTACTTTTAAAATGTTAAGTACTAACTATATATTATTCAACTAATATTTTTTCCGAATACACACATTTGATCCATTTTATTTATATAGTATGTGTGATATTTTAGTATTTACGATGCTTTAAAGTTGAATGACATTTTAATTAATCAAACTATGTACAACGTATGCGTTCTAAGACATTATGTAGGTCAATTCTTTATATTTTTGTTTAGTTGTGTAATTTTATGCTTAATTTATAAGGGCGAAAAATCCCCGAATCTCCGTGGGGATCCCCGATCCCTATTAGGGATGGGGATGGGGATGTAAATCGATTCCCCGATGGGGATGGGGATGATGTTGAGAAACGAGGATGAGGATGGTAAGTACGATCCTCGAAATTTCCCGACCCATTGTCATCCCTATACTCTTCCTCAGTGAGATATGGACCTATCTCATGTTCATCAGCTTTTTCCTCGATCGTTGGAATTGAAGAAATGGGAGACATCAGTGGTTTTTAGGGTGTTGGGGGATTGCTTTAGGTCGGTTCTTATCCATATCTGTTGGATTTTAGAATTTGAATACAAAATTTAAGAAGTAGTGGGAGAAGATGTGGAGGAAATGAATATAGAAAGGGGTATTTATATTAAAAAAAAATTAGTCGTTAGAATAGTAGCCGTTGGAATTTAAAAACATTACATATTAAAAACATTACATTATTATTCAAATACATAAAAAACATTACATTAAAAACAATACATATTTATTCAAATACATAAAAAAAACATTACATTAATCTAAACTTAATTATTACGACGTTGGTATGTTGGCACTTCAATTGTTGTCTAAGCATGATGATTTTTCAAAATTCTCCAACACGCCTCCATTGTGAAGGGATGTTCGTACCTCGTTTGATATTCGGCTAACGTATTTTGAAACAAAACGAGGTCAGAAGACCCGTTCTCGTCCATCCGTTGGACACCATCGTAAACGACACTAAACGCAGCAACTTTTGGACGAATCGAATTTTTCCATTTCAAGACGATGGCATCGTATCCTCGAACAGTTCCTCCCATGTCTTCCTTAAAGTTAGCAAAAACATCCTCCCAAAACCCTTTTCTCGTCGTCCCATACGTGTACATCGCGTTGCATCAAGCTACACGCAACGTTATTTCTTCCGCTCTTGTCCATGGTAGTGAAGAGGAAGCCATTGTGTGTTTTATTATTAGAAATGAGAAGTATAAGAATAAGTGGGCTGAAAGTGTGTATAAAATGATGTAATATGTTGGGTATTTATAGGGTTAAATTATTTATATTTTAAAAATTAAAAATGTTTTTTTTATTTGAAAGCCGTTGGGTGAATTTTGATTTATAAGAATATGGTAGCAAGCACGACCCATTCATGTCTCGATCATCGGCGATCTCATAGACGAACGACCTCAACACTATGGGGCTACCGATTATCGTTGTCGGCGGAACGCATCGGTCGGACCGTCTCATAGTGGGCTGCCTCAATGTTTTGGGTGTTTTCTTATTTTGATTTGATGTCAAATTATTCTTACTGTTAATAACCGTATCTCTTTGACACCAATGGACCTTTCAACTATGATGTGTGCACCTTTACCATTTTGTTTCTGTTTGAACCCAACCTCTATAGCATTATTTTCAATATAAATATAACGCACATGCATTATTTCTATGTATTAGAAATTGTAGTGTTATATTTTTTTTCTAATTATTGTGATGTACTATTAGGGGTGTGCATGGTTCAGTTTGGTTCGGTTTTTGGATAAAACCGAAACCGAACCGAAATATTCGGTTTTTATAAAACTAAAAAACCGAAAAACGCTCAGGTTGCTTGACGAGTTTATTCTTTTTCGGTTCTCGATTTTTGCGGTTTTTTCGGAAGTTTACTAAAAAACCGTTTAAAATGATTCTCGTTTTTGCTTTTCTTCTCTATCACTTCATTCTCTTATCCCAACCTTGACCTCGTTACATTGACAAAATTAGTTATTTTTTTAATTTTTTTTGTCAACCTGTCCCCACATCTGATGACTCTAATATCACTGTTTATACCCATAATAAATTTTTCAACCCTTATACCACACGCTCCTAACCAATGAGAGACACACATGGCATGCCTGAAATTACACATAGATGATTATTGTCACTCCCTCGTAACGTCCCCCTCATATTATCATAAGCCGCAAACAACCACGTACCAGCCCAACACCAAAACATATCATATAAACACTTAACGCTTAATATAATATTATTATACATTTTAATCCAATCCCAATCATTAAATATAAATTTAAAATTTTTAGTTATCATTTATTTATTTATATTATATTAATTATATATTATTATAAAACTGGTTTGGTTCGGTTCGGTTTGGTTTTTACGGTTCGGTTTTTGAACAAAAACCGAAACCGAACCGAAATTTTTCGGTTTTTGAAAAATTAAAAACCGAACCATCGGTTTCTAGTTTCGGTCGGTTTTTTCGGTTTTCGGTTCGGTTTTGGTTTTTTTGGTTTCTTCTGCTCACCCCTATGTACTATAATACATTGTTTAGTGTTCGGTTAATATAATATTTTACATCTATGCATTATCCAACTATAAAGAAAATATAATTTGTATTTTAGATTACTAGCATATGATAATTTTAAATTACGGTAGATTTTAGTTATACTATTATGTATGTCTTTTTTATATTTTATGTAGTTCTGTCTTTATTTTTTACTAAATGTAATGTTAAAATTGACTTATTTTTTTATATGTAGTTTGACCTTTTTTAATTTCAACGGATTATGAGAATTGTTTTTATAAGTAACAAGCATGGATTATCCGCGCCGTTGCTGCGGTGTCGTTATTTTTTTTTGCGTTAGTTGCGAGGGGCATTTCATGATTTTTTATTTTTTTTTTTATTTTGTGTGGTTTTATTTTTTTCGGCCTCTTGCCTTTAATAGATTTCGGTTTTTTTCTTATATGAGCTTATGTGTGCCCGAGGCCGTCATGACTTTTAAAGGTTCTCCGCTCTTTTTGGGCTACCCCCTAGCGGGTTTTTTTATTTAATATACCATTTTTGGGATCCCAGGGCCGTTTTTTTTTTGTATTCTATGACGATGGGTTTTATGTCTTTATGGCTCTACCCTATCACATCGGTATTAACCTAGCATGCCGCGCGCTCCTAATTTGCTCGCGAACGCTATAAAATTTCCTCTTTCATTTATGATCCCACCACACATTTTCTCCTTGTATTTATCTTGGTGCCACCGCGAGCATTCTATTTCTCACTCTCTCGCAGCTACTACCCATCGTTTACATAATTCCTGTTTTTTTTCCTATGTCTCTTTATTTTCACTTTTGTGCGGTTTTACTCCTTTTCCTCGGCTTCATGTTAATTTTCTCGGCGTCCTGTACGTGTACATCGCGTTGCATCAAGCTACACGCAACGTTATTTCTTCCGCTCTTGTCCATGGTAGTGAAGAGGAAGCCATTGTGTGTTTTATTATTAGAAATGAGAAGTATAAGAATAAGTGGGCTGAAAGTGTGTATAAAATGATGTAATATGTTGGGTATTTATAGGGTTAAATTATTTATATTTTAAAAATTAAAAATGTTTTTTTTATTTGAAAGCCGTTGGGTGAATTTTGATTATAAGAATAATGGTCGCAAGCACGACCCATTCAAGTCTCGATCTCCGGCGATCTCATAGACGACCGACTCCTCACTATGAGGGCTACCGACTTCGATCGACGGCGACCGACTCGGTCGACCGTCTCATAGTGGGCAGCCTCAACTGTTTTGGGTGTTTTCTTATTTTGATTGCATGTCAAATTATTCTTACATTTAATACCCGTATCTCTTTGCACAATGGACCATTCAACTATGAATGTGTGCCCTTAACCATTTTGTTTCTTTTATAACCCAACTCATAGCATTATTTTCAATATAAATATAACGCACATGCATTATTTCTATGTATTAGAAATTGTAGTGTTATATTTTTTTTCTAATTATTGTGATGTACTATTAGGGGTGTGCACGGTTCGGTTTGGGTCGGTTTTTGGATAAAACCGAAACCGAACCGAAATATTCGGTTTTTATAAAACCAAAAACCGAAACCGCTCGGTTTTTGACGGTTTATTTTTTTCGGTTTCTCGATTTTTGCGGTTTTTTCGGTTTCAAACCGTTTAAATTTTGTTTTTGCTAATTTATATTAATAAACTTGTTTTACATAGAAAATTAGTTATTTTTTTAATTTTTTTTGTCAATATAAGCTTAATAATGTTTATACAAAATTTTACAATTATACACATATAAATGAGAGACACACATGCATGTGAAAATACACATAGTATGATTATTGTCATTGTAACGATATATTATCAAGTAAACACACGTACACGACAAACATATATATAAACATTAAGATAATATATATTATAATAATTTTATCCATAAAATAAATATAAATTTAAAATTTTTAGTTATCATTTATTTATTTATATTATATTAATTATATATTATTATAAAACCGAATCGAAATTTTTCGGTTTTTGAAAAATTAAAAACCGAACCATCGATTTCTAGTTTCGGTCGGTTTTTTCGGTTTTCGGTTCGATTTTAGTTTTTTTGGTTTCTTCTGCTCACCCCTATGTACTATAATACATTGTTTAGTGTTCGGTTAATATAATATTTTACATCTATGCATTATCCAACTATAAAGAAAATATAATTTGTATTTTAGATTACTAGCATATGATAATTTTAAATTACGGTAGATTTTAGTTATACTATTAAGTTATGTCTTTTTAATTTCTATGTAGTTTGACCTTTATTTTTATACTAATGTAATGTTAAAATTGACTAATTTTCTATGTAGTTTGACCTTTTTAATTTCAACGCATTATGAGAGTGTTTTTATAAGTAACAAGCATGATTATCCGCGCGTTGCTGCGGGTCGTTAATTTTTTTTGCGTAGTTGCGAGGCATTATTATTTTTTATTTTTTTTTATTTTGTGTGGTTTTATTTTTTCGGCCTCATGTTTAATAGTTTGTTTTTTTTTCTTATATGAGCTTATGTGTGGGGCTCATGTTTAAAGGTTTCTTTTTTTGGCTATGCGGGTTTTTTTTTAATATAATTTTATGGGAACATGGCGTTTTTTTATTGTATTCTGTGTGGGTTTATGTTTTTGGTCTCATGTTTAATAGTGCGGGTTAATTTTTGCGGTAAAATTTTATTTTTATTCTTTTCTATTTTTTATTTGTGCGGGTTTATTTTTTCGGTCTCATGTTTAATAATTTGTTTTTTTTTATTTTTTTTTATTTTGTGCGGTTTTATTTTTTCGGCTTCATGTTTAATAGTTTTTTTTTTTATATGAGCTTATGTGTGGGGCTTATGTTTAAAGGTTTCTTTTTTTTAGCTATACGGGGTTTTTTTTAATATAATTTTATGGGAACATGGGCTTTAAATGAGAATTGTATTTTGTGCGGGTTTATTTTTTCGGTCTCATGTTTAATAGTGCGGGTTAATTTTTGCATTAAAATTTTATTTTTATTCTTTTCTATTTTTTATTTGTGCGGGTTTATTTTTTCGGTCTCATGTTTAATAGTGCGGGTTAATTTTTGAGTTAAAATTTTATTTTTTTATTATTTTATTATTTTTTATTTTTTTTGCGAATTTATTTTTTTGGTCTCATGGTGTAAAATGACAGTGTTTAAGTCAATTCGGAAATGTTACCGCGGGTATTTTTTTATCTGAATGCGTCGGTACTTTTGTAATATTCTTTTCTCCTTATTTTGTGCCAACAAATTATTTTAAAAAAAAAAAAAACTAATTGGGTCGGCCCAAATTTTTGGGCTATTTTTTGGCCCAGCACTGTAGCTACAGTGCTTAAAATGTACAGTGACTTTTACATTTGTAATGATTATATATATAATAAGATGTTGATGTGGCGATTGTATCTTGTATTGAAAATGCTCTAAAGCTTATACTTTCTTTGCAGGGAATAAGTAGGGATGGCAACGGGTCGGGTTTGGGTAGGGTTTTAGTGAACCCGTACCCGCACCCGTTTATAATTTCCAAACCCGTATCCGCCCCAATACCCGATGGATACCCGGTTAGTATTATCCATCGGTTTTTCGGGTTTACTCGCGGGTTTCGGTTATCCGCAATTGAATATTCGTTGGACATGAACAATGTAAAAAAAATATGATTTCGTTCATGGACAGTATATGCCTAAGTATGTAGTGCGAAAATGATTAATACACAGTTACACTCTCATTACTATTGTAATGATTTCAAGTTAAATAATTATGTATACAAGTTCAATGGATAATTAAATAATTAAATAAACAAACAATTAATGCGTTAAAGATAAAGATAAAAGATGAACCTTAAGACATAAACTCCGAAGATGAAAGAACTGATACGAGAAATTGAAGAGTCAGTCGTGACTAATTGTTTGTAATTACCAAGAACTTTTAGAATACGAGTAGTTAAATATTTTGTACAAGGCTAGGAGCCAAATTGGCCTTATATATAAATGGCAATAAAAGCGGGTACGGATACGGGTAAACGGGTACGGGTACGGATACGGGTAAACGGGGCGGGTATTACCAGAACCCGCAACCGAACCCGTATCCAAACCCGTCAACCCGTCCCCGAACCCGACCCAACCGGTTCGGGTTTCGGTTTTCCCCATAGGTTTCGGGTGCTCTTGCCATCCCTAGGAATAAGTTGTATATTGAAATTTCATCTAGGACCATACGTGCATCTATAATAATACTCTCTCTGTCTCATAATTATAATTCAGTGTTATTTTTTAGGTCTTTATTTGTTAACTTTGATCTTAACTATTATTTTTTATGTTATATAAAGCTTGATGCAAAATATATAAATCTATTGGTTTTAAATGTATTTTCATTGATATAATTTTCATAAAATATTACATAACACAAAATTATAATTTAAAATAAAAGTTGAAAAATAAGGACCTTAAAAATTATCAATGAACAATAATTATAAGACAGATGCAGTAATATTTATCGGTCAACCATTCACATGCACACAAAATATATACTTTATGTTTGACCTTTTTGGTAAATTTGCCACGTACGCAAAAGCATGCACACTTCTATGTATACTTTCTCTTTTATCTATCGTACATTTGTATTACTCTACCGTATTATTTGATGCGCTCTTCAACGCATGGGAAATGATAAGCCATGGTTTAGCAACCGAGACATCCAAGATAAACAACCACAAATCAAAAAACGTGATGGGTGATGATGATGCAGTTAGCATCTCTTGGGTAATAAGTACATTTTTTATTATTTTTGCTTGTAATATTTGACCACCTTATTTACTTTTGCATTAAAAGTAAAAGTAAACTACACCGATGTATTGGAATGTGACATATCCAAATCTTATTTTTGTTTTTTGTTTTTTTCATGTCAATTGGCCATTTGTATATAGGATTTAAATAAAGGCAGCTAGGTATTCAAACTTGTACTTTTGAGTTCAATTTTTTTATACGTGGTGCTCTAGTCGACCTAAGTGTAATGTTAATTGAGTCACTTGGTTACAAAACCCTAATTTTATTATCTTGTAATCTTTTTTAGTTTCTTGCTAGTGTTTTTATAAAAATCTGTTGTTCAAAAAAAAACTTGTACTTTTGAGACTAGAAGAAAACTACTAACATGCACATGGGAAGGCATTCTTTTAGGGAATTACTCTAATTGCTCTATAAGTACACATGTGTTGGTAGTGTTCGCTTTAAAAAGAAATTGTTCCCAAAATATCATGGAAGACCATAATTTTTTGGGAGATTTTCACACAAATTTTGATAAGTGTCCCAAGTGGGCCCAGTCGCCCAAGTTTTTAGATCTCCCAAGGCCACATGTCACTTTTTGCATGAAGGTCTCTCCAGTTCTTTTGGTCTCTTAGGGTATTTTGGGAAACAGAAAATACTTAGGGCAAAAGGTGACTAGTGGGTGTACTATTGGGGCAAGTAGGAAAATTATATGACGCGAGATACGAAAACGCGAGGCACGGTATAGTGTTTTGCGCCATCATGTGGCGTTTTCCATGACCGTTTGGGCTGGCTAGTACGGCCCGAGGCACGAAAACGCGAGCGTCAGTACAGTTGTGACGCCGTGGGTTGGCATTTTCATCAAAACGCTAGTCGAAAACGCATTGTACCGTGGACTCTTAAAGGTACTTTCTATTAAGCTAGTACTACTAAACAACCACAAACTGAAAGGGATGAGCCTGGCGACATGGTCGGAAGGTGATGCAATGAGCATCTTTTGGTACTAGTTTTTCATGGAGTGATAGGAGTAAAGATAGAACCTTGGTGACTTACAGATTATAGCTCGAGATGTATAACCCGTGCCGGAAGTTTCAAAGCCGTATATTTACCACGAAAACTCATATAATCATACCAAGAGAAGCACGAATCTGGATCTTAGCCAACAACCCGTCACCCTTTTTCTTATCACGTCCAGCAAATGAGCCCTTCGCTAATATATCTAAGTGACTTAAACCGGATCTCTTAGTCGGTCCACACCGAACATCATGAGACAACCCCCTTACATCCCCTGAAACCATACCAAAGGAATGGTACCAAACGTCGTGATACCGAAGAACATGGAACCGCACAACACATATCCTCCAACTACCGAAGGAGATGAACCAAACAATCACCTTCGGAAGTATCTACCGAACAGTAGGCGAAGGTGATAAGAAATGTGGGTCGAAAGCGAGACTCGTAATGGTTAGCTCCTGTAGATCGAATAACGGGTCTCACAGATGACGCCAATTTGTTGAAGCATATTTTTGCCGAGTTGGACTTAACGACTCTCATGTGCCGTGTGCCGTCATCCCGTGCCTAGAAACGAGATGTCGATCAAGAAAGAACCCGTTAGAAGGGTCCCGAGGCCGAAGCCCGGTAACCACCCTCCTATAGTCAAGTGAGTCCCTTATGGATAAAGGACTTAGCATAGTATGTCTTGTATGTTAATGTATGAGATGAATGAGAGAAGTATATTACAGAGAGATGAGAATACGTATCTGAGAGAGAGTGAGAGTGAACCTGACTTATGGAGAGAGAGGTGTGGCTTATTTATAGCCAAACCCTTAAACAATACATGTTGGATAATAACCTGCAACATATCTTTATAATTCATTAGTCAATAGCATATATACACGCAGGATAATAGCATGTCAGGTAAGCCTATTATTTATTGGTTTCTTAAGTGGGTCGGGTCTACTTAGACCACATACGCCAACAGTTATATACTATGATTGCGTTAGAGCTTTATTGGTAGAGACTTTGCAGTTGTGTTTGACAAAATTAGCGTTAATACGTAGTGTGTATATTTATTTTTAAAGCATCTTTAAGTAGCATTTGTAACACACGCATTTACACAAAATTTAAAATGCTACTCCCTCTGTCTCAATTTATTTGTCTCTGTTTGACTTTTTGAGTTTTTATTTATCAACTTTGACCTTAAATAATTTTGTTTGTGCTATTTAGTATTTAATACAAAATATATGAATGAATTGAGTTTTAAATGTATATTCTATTGGTATAATTTTCATCAAGTATTATATAACACAAATAAAATTATTTAAAGTCAAAGTTGATAAATAAAGACCCAAAAAGTCAAACAGAGACAAATAAATTAGGACAGAGAGAGTACATGTTACTTGAAAATTTATGAAATTAACAATTTCAAACGCTAGTTGCTTCAAAATGTTGTGCGCTACGTGTTATCAACAAAGTGTAAACCATATTACATGTAATTAGTAATTAATTTCGGTTGATTAGGTTCTAATGATGAATATCAAAACTCCTTTAAACCCAATATATACTCGCTCCGTCCCAAAATTATTGTCTCCCGACAAAAAACACAAAGTTTAAAAAAAGTGCATTTATTACTGCTTTCTCTTTCTTACTTTTTGACAGAAAGACAGTTTTACCCTTAGGCAATTAATTTAAGTCTTCTTTAAAGTTTGTAATAATAATTTCAAACAAGGGTAATATAGTAAACTTGATCAAACTTCACTATCTATTTTTAGTAGTGGACAATTAAATTGGAACATCCCAAAAAAGAAACGTGGACAATAAAAATGGGACGGAGGGAGTATATGTTAGGGGTGGCAATTTATGACCCGACACGAAACCCGACCTGAAACCGACACGAAAATTAACAGGTTCGGGTTGAGTCTAATAGGTTTCGGGTCGGGTTTGGGTCGACTCATCTGACCCGTTTATTAAACAGGTTAGGTTCGGGTTGAGAATAAATTAAGCGGGTCGACCCGCCAACCCGTTTAAGATTTTTTATTAATAAAAGATTATTTATATTTTATTATATGTGTTAAATGGGTTGAACGGGTCGACCTACAAACCCGTTTAACTTGTTTAACCCGTGTAATGTGCCAACTTTTGTATATAAAACGGGTTAAACGGGTCAACCCAAAACCCGTTTAATCTATTCAACCCGTGTAACCTATTTAACCCGCCAACCCAGGTATATATGCGGGTTAAATGGGTCAGGTTCGGGTTATGTGTAAACAGGTTAGGGTTGACATAGCTGACCCGATTATTTAAATGGGTCAGGTTCGGGTTGGAGTTTTTTGACCCGCCAACCTGCCAACCCGAACCCGCCAACCTAAACCCGACCCGAATTGCCACCCCTAGTATATGTTATCAAATGCTTTATCAAAACAAACAACTATTGTTTCCTGTTATTGCTTACTAACATTGTTTTTCGCTACTGTTTTTTATAACCGTTATATTCACCGAACATATCGTTGAGAGTAATTGTTCTTTCCGATAATAAAAAGAAGAAAATATTTGTTTAAACATCAATGCTCTTACTTATTCAGTTATAAAAATGAAGTAGTTGAATATCTACCATGACTGAGATTGAAAGAGGTACGAAATACAGTCGGCTATAAATATGATTGGATCAATCGTTACGTTTGACAAAGAAAATCTTTAGATATCTTCTTGGAGTTGATGGATATATTTTAGTATAGAGTTTTTTTGTATTCTTAAAAAGAATACAGAAAATGGAGAGGGGGAAATAGTTGTGACATGAAATTGTGAAAGACGAGACGTAAATAAGACAAAACTAAAAGAAAAATAGAAAAAAAAACTTCTAAATATATGATCCCTTGAGGTAGGCCATGGATATTAATACCTTCTTAAATTCATCAACAACCAACCTCAACTTATTAATTAGTACTCCCTCCGTCTTAAAATTATCGTCTCCCGACAAAAAACACACAGTTTAAGAAAATTGCATTTATTACTGTTTTCTTTCTCTTACTTTTTGATAGAATGACAGTTTTACCCTTAACTAATTAATTAAAGTCTTCTGTAAAGTTTGTAATATTAATTTCAAACAAAGGTAATATAGTAAACTTAATTAAACATTCCTATTTATTTTTAGTAGTGGACAAAGAAATTAGGACATCCCAGAAATGAAGCATGGACAATAAAAATGAGACGGAGAGAACATATGTCGAATATCTTTGGAAAAACATTGACTACATTAATTAGAAAAAAGATAAACTTAGATTTATGTCTTTCATTTTAAATGAAAGAATACAACAAATTCATCAAAGAGAAAACCACATACATGACACTATGAATTGTTTATTTTTTCTTCCTTAAAATGACATGTTTCTTGAGTGCTAGACTTCATGTATCTTGAACTCGTATCTACGCCTTCAAAATTTAAAAGGTGCAATTGTTTGATATCACGATACACCATAAATGTTTAAGTTGACGGGTTAAAAAGGGTTTTTGGACAAATATGTTATGGGTTGAATTTTTTTTAACTCTAAGCTAAAAGTTATTGTAACACGTAGTCATTATTATGTCAGTAAGGAATAGTTAGTCGACACTTAAAACAGATGTATAGGATCGGGGTTTTCTCGTTAATTTAAATTTTTTGGAAGAGATTACATGATATGACAGGCCATAATTTAAACAAAAGTTTCCTTGACAAAAAGATGAACAAGCGAATCGCATTTGAAATTGCAAATTGGTTCCGTTGGCTCTTGAACGAGTTTTGAATGGTCATTTCATTATTGTAACTCAAGTAAATAAACTGTTTAGATGGTTATTCTTGTAATTTAACTTTGAAAAAGTTTGCCAACAACGCATGGGATCAATACAATATAAAAAAATAATCGATACTAGTGGAACATGGTGATCGTCGTCTTAGATTAATTATTTTTTGCCTCGGATTTTCTTGCTCCCACAACTCATTTTCAAGTTGAATTATTGGATTGTAAAAAGTGACATTTTGACGACCAGTTCATCATCTCTTTTTAATGGTTACCGGGTTAATCATGCAACCTCAACAAAACAACGTAGCCCCGCAATAAGACGACTCTAAAAAATTAAGTCATTCCAATATTTATGCTTTTCATCACAATTAAACAATTTAATGCAAAAAAAAAATATGTGATACAAAAAAAGAATCACATTATATAAGCTAATTTCTTAAACTTAAAACATTAAAAATTAAACATCATAACATTTAAAGTACAAAATATAACTAATTAAATATATTTTTAAAACACCCATAAAATGAAAAACACATGTTATTATACATATTGTACAAACTAATAAAGCTCATGTGATGGTACGCATGATTTTGAAATCGGACCGGACCAACTGATTCAACCGAGAACTGAAGTTGCCACTGGTCCGGCTAGCTAATAAAAGTCGTTCAAAAATGAACCGGAAAGTGTTGGGTTTTTACAACTATTAACTATTAAAGATCACGAGTACGCAGCGGAAAGATCAAAGCACGTATAGAATATGTAATTAACAAAGGGATCAAGAACGCGTACCTTTTAGCAATTAACGAATACACCATCTTGAATATACGCGTGTGTATAAATCGAATACCACGCAAACTAAACAAGTTACCAAAGTAGATAACCTCTATGGTATGCACACACTACACGTCACCGAGATACGCTAGGATGCTAGTCCTTGCTTCACGAATAAACAACTCAACACGATGTTCTTGTTTGATATAATCATCACATGATCGAAACCCACAACACGTATCGTATCAGTATAAGTAAATTAATATGTAGCAATTCAATATATTGCATGCATATTAATTATACATGCATACGTAGTACACATATACATGCAAACAATGTTGCTCTTGTTCTCTGATTTGCCAACCCAGGAGAATAAAGAAACATATATTGTTATTACTTTGAATCGTAGGTTTATAGAAGTAGAGATTTTTAAGTCGTAACCTTTTTAGGGATATCATATATATTTTCCGAATGAATGAGGCAAGGGTATATATAGCCCAAAGACTTGTTCTTCAAGTCATACTCAAACACCTCCTCTTATTTGCTAGAAACGACATTCGGACCCTCCTACTTTTATTGTTCGACCGGTCACAACCACCATCTCACGGGTTTGGTTTTTGTACTAACAAGTCCTTCACTTGTTAATATATTTTAATTAGTTCTAACGTCTAACGTTGTAATTAAAGACCGTTTAATATTTCGTGAAGTATATTAATATAATTAATAAAAATATTAATTATATTAATAAACGTATCATCTGTGTAAACGCGTGTGCCCCCATAGACTCACATATTTCCGGCCATATATTTATTTATGATATGGACATATCCAACAGAACAATCATACTCGTTCTAGCTGTTTCATCAATTTACCTTCTTACAAGCCATTCACTACACTTTTTGATATCTTAAATATACCTACAAAATAGATTATGAGTGACCCTACCTTTAAAACCTTTCCAGGAAAGAAGTGTTGCCGTTGTGTATGACTCTCAAAACGATTGTATAAATTTCAAACTGATCAGATTGACTTGGTTCATGGCTTTCTAGGTGTTTATCCACATCGAATTGTTGGTATGAGACTGAGCTCAAACACATTGGTCTGGTATTATCTTTTAAGTGATGCTATTAAAGTAAGAGTATAGCATTGCTAATTGCAATGATTATATAGGGATTTAGTTCATTTTAGACATGTTTTCATGGTTTCACTTGGTTAAAGAAACTAGAAGCAATCATGACCGGCTGGTTCATAGTTCTTGTATATATCGAGCAAAACTAACCTCATACAGTGCTAGTTACTATCCATATAAGCTATTCCACGACCAACTTATTCCACTCCAGTTATTATATTGATCTGAGCTATCTAATTACTAGATTAGCTCTTCTATGAAGCAGCTTTTACTGATCCAATAAATAATTAACTTAGAAGATCTGGACATTACAGAACTTTTACTGATCGTAGATGCAATAGTATGTTTATAATCACACATGGTGGATAGGAAGTCTTGAGATGGAAAAGTAAAGTACAAACAGAAATACAAGGCAATATTACAAATATGTATGTTTACAACCTTGGAGAAAGATCATATTGGGCCAAAACCCAAACTATAGGGCTAATCCCAAACCCGCTGTAACTGTAAATGACAGTTAAATAACTGTAAAACAGTTATTTTTACCAAGGGACGCGACTGTTACTCACACCCTTTTATGTAGTATAAATATGTAACGATTTGTAAACATCAAAGTTGATGACAGATTCAGATTTAATAAAAGCTTTACATTTCTGGTATATTTTGATTCAAGTTAGATTTTCGATCCAACAATTTACGCATGATTCCATTGATGTGAGGTAATATTATTAGTATTCCAGGTGTTTGGAGTGAATGTTACATAGAATATGTGTAGCTTTACCAAATCCATACTAGTTTAAAGAATGAAAAAATCCAAAACATTTATCTTGTTATTCACATCGCTATATATGTTAGGTATATGAAGACTAACTTTAGCCTCAGAT
>BQNB010089339.1:6038-27427 GCA_026074375.1 Tanacetum coccineum
CAAGCCGGTTCCCTCTGCAAGAGAACCGGCCGGTTCAAACGTAGGGAACCGGCCCTCTACAGAGGTTTATGAAATTTTAGAACCAAACTTAATAAAAAAAAGTAGTTCGGTACAAATAATTAAGAAATCTTTACCTAACGGTACTATAGAGAATGTGAAACAAACACCGACCTTGAAACTTGGTTAAGGACTATGAAGAAGTAAAATCTAAACACGACCTAAAACTCCCCATTGGAGACTCAACACCTTATACCCTAAGAGTGACTATCACTAAGTTGGTTGGAACCACTCAACTCAACAAGGTTATCAATTTCAACCACCTAACTTTAGTCCTTGGGATCTTGTCCACCACATCTATACATGAACCAACCAAATGACATGTATAACACTAACGGACCCATGAGATATTAGGGACCAAATGCTTGAGTTCTTTTAGGATTTTAGGTACGCCTAAAAATCAAATTAGAACCGGATGAATGGATCAAAGATAGTGGATGCTCAAGACATATGACAGACAACAAGGATCTCTTCTCAACCTATGAAGCTATAAATGGAGGTAATGTAGTGTTTGGAAGTAACACTAAAAGCAAGATCATCGGCAAAGGTACGAATTACTCATAACTCTCTAACTATTCATGATGTTAGCCATGTAGAAAATCTTAGCTTTAACTTACTAAGCATAGGTCAAATATGTGATAAAAAGTGCAAAGTCCTTTTTAGTGAAACCGGTAGTGAAATCCTCAAATACGGAATTACCATAGGAAGAGGGATTAGGAAAAATTTCATTTATGTAATGAAAATGGGGAATTCACCTAAAGATAGTCGTTGTCTAGCCTCAATGGATGATACTTCAACCTTATGGCATCGAAGATTAGGTCACGCCAATATGCAACTTATTCAATCGCTATCATCTAAAGAGCTTGTTAGAAATTTACCAAAGCTAAAATTTGAAAGTCATTTTTATGACGCGTGTAACGTAGGAAAACAAGTACACACAAGCCATAAGGCTAAAAACATGGTTTCAACTACAAAATGTCTAGAACTTTTGCACATGGACTTGTTTGGTCCATAGACCATTCAAAGTTATGGAGGTAACTTCTATACTTTGGTCATTGTCAATGATTACTCAAGATATACATGGACTGGATTTTTGAAATATAAAAATGAAGCTTTTGACCACTTTGAAATCTCGAGCATCTAAGCCAAAACGGTCCGACCTGAGGACCGGACCAAAATGGTACGGTCCGGTCCGGGTCGGTCTTTGGTCCGGTCCGGTCCTACACGCATTATCATCGGGTTTTTGGTCGGACCGGACCAGACCGAGGACCGAATTGGACCAAAACACCGGACCGCGGACCAGACCGAAATACCTTCGGTCAGGTCCGGTCGGTCCGGTCCGGTCGACGGTCCGGTATGCTCACCCCTACTCAAGATATACATGGATTGGATTTTTGAAATATAAAAATGAAGCTTTTGACCACTTTGAAATTTTGAGAAAGAAAATTCAAGTCCAAAAGGGTTGTCCCATTATTTCAGTTCTTATGGATCATGGTCGTGAATTTGATAATGAAGTACAATTTGGAGCATTTTGTGATGCTAACGGTATCACCCACAACTTTTCGGCTCCACAATCGAATGGGGTAATTGAACGTAAAAATAGGACCTTACAAGAAATGAGTCAGACCATGCTAAATGAACAATATATCCCTTAAAAGTTTTGGGGTAATGTCGTCAATACCTTGACCTATATCTTAAATAGAATTTTAATTAGACCTTTTGAAACGCCCCTTTCCAGACTTAAATTTAACCCAAAATCGAAAACTTTTCAGAAACGCAGGACCGGGAATGACCTTGTGTCATTCCTTAATATACTTTTTAAAATACATTACAATTAGACTCTTAAAAGTTCCATTATCATAAACTAGACTTCATAAGCTTTCGAACGATATAAGGAACTCGTTCTAACTCCTTACGATTTGGATTTTACGACGAAAACAAAATTGGCAAGGCTGCAGACCCAGCCAGCCGGGTGGCTGAGATAGCCAGTCGGGCGGTTGAGATGGCTAGCGGGGCGGCTCCCTGCACCTGTACACTCACCTAAACTTATATTGGACTGTTTGATACGAAAAACTAACTTCTCGTACTTGATATTTCATAAAAATCTTTGAAATTCTTTAAAGATACATAATACAACATTATCATAAATGTTTGTGGTCTAAATGACCCAAAACATTTATATTACGGGTTTATCCAAACACTCCGTTTTGACCTGTTTTCTTACACTTAAATACACAATCAAAACCAATGTCTCTTACTCATTATAGACATTAACATTACATAACACTTGACACTTAACCACATTTATTAACAACCGTTACGACACTTTGAGGGTTAAACGTTAATCGAGCTCGGTATCTACTACACATTGCATACAAATAGTTTACTCTTTCCAACATCTAAGCTTCCATATCTATACCTTAATCCACATATTACCTTCTTCACATTAAACCTACAAAACATTGCAACTTAAATACGTAAGATTTCGCTTAGTAAGTAAACGACAATAACATGACATTATACATCATTTTATTACATAATCATCATTATCATTCATCATTAGTCCATAATATTACATTCATCAAATTATCACGTTACACATTAAAACATTACTTTATAACATACAAATCATTACATACCTTAAATGGGTCAAATTAAACTTAACCTCAACCTTGACTAGCTTTACCAAATTAGCCTCTAATTTATTCTTAGTCTAAGCTTTCTAACCAAGGCTTCCTAGACTTTCATTACGTCATCCACATAACACACTTATGATGAATTCAATATAATAACACATTATAACCGGTTTACTTATCTTGAATCCAAGCTAATAAACATAAGCATTATCACTGTCATCTTCAATCATTAGTTCTCATTCAAGATCATTACAAACACCTATTTCTATATTAATACAAATACAATCATCAAAGGGTTTACTCAACCCATTAATCATACCCATCATTAGCTATAATCATCACATGATCATATGATGAAACTTCAATTACCCAAATTAAACATAAACCATTAAAGGAACATAAGTCCTAAACCCTTAACCATCTTTAGATCATAACCAAATCCTTTTAATTATTATATGATCATATCTTGATCATAACCCAAAATCACCAATTTATCATTTATTCATTAAATAACCTTAACCCCTTATCATAAACACTTAAATATAGGTTTAGAATCACAATTACCCAAAACCCCCAATTTTGGTACATGAACCCTAATCCTTAATTCTTCAATTAACTTAATTAAGATTACTTACTTGATGTAGGATCATTACTATGGCTTAATTCATTGATTGGAACTTAAATCTTTTCATGAATTGATCATCAAGTCTTCATGGTTTCCCTCCTTGATTATGTCGACACAGCCAACATATACTTACACCTTCTAGAAAGCTATAGATTGTCCAGGGAATTTCTAAAAGATAACTAATTATATATTAATTATGTAAATTTGGGCTTTTGACAATAATAGTCCCTCAAGTGTTATTCCTTCATATTTGTGACACGTTAATTTTTCTAAAACCATTAACGTAACATATATACTTATAGTTTGACTACCGGATTGACTAACCAATCACGCAACGCATTCAAACTTATAAAATTTGTAGTCAAACTTTCTAATGGCATTTTCGTAAATAAATACTTAAAAACCGGTTTTGGGGTGTTACAATTCTATCCCCCTTATTCATATTTTGTCTTCGAAATCTCTTCGTCTAATATTAACCATAACTTGGTCACATTTTACTCCTCATATCATTTTAGCATTTTCAAGCATATAATTAACTAGTTGCATCAACCTACATGGTTTTGCAACTCTAGCCATGCTATCATACCTTTAATTATCCTTATCCTGTTCTACTTCTTGCTTATTCTAATCATGCTTACACTTTTTCTAATGACAAGCGTCATTTAGGTGGCATTTATCATTTTTGATCCTATCTTTTTAGTAACTTTTTCTTTATATCATTACGTTCCCGTTCATTTCTTTTCTAACTTTTCATCAAGAACCACATGTCATACACGAAATTACATTATCTTGACTTGTCGTAATTCAACATTAGTTAATACTTTCTTATTTAGCGTAGTCTTCTTAACATTTCTTTTTATCGTTTCCATGATAATACTTTGCTTTCGTTCCTTCTTTTTTATTAATCTTTATCAAGGACTATAAGTCACTTAAAAGAACTTAATGCTTTTGGCTTTATAAATTAAAACTTATATCTTTCGACCTATACTTCTAACGTCTAAAACTTACTTTCTCCTAAATTCTTTAGTAAAGGTCACACTTAAATTCTTATTTCACCTCTCTTATTTCCTACGACGTCTAACTAATCTTAGACTTCCATTTTCTACTTCTTTAATTCCTATCATGTTATGCCGATAACACATAAGCCTACTTATCCATACTTCTTTATTTACATTGAGAAGTGTCCCAATCAATGTAAATAAAGAAGTACAAACTTATGGTTTGGTGATTCACAGTTTCTTTATTTAAATAAAGAGGCGTTCTAATCCATTTAAATAATGAGATTATAAACCATCTTACTTATACACTTCTGACATAACAATTAAACTTGCTTAAGTCTTCATTACTTTACATTTATCTCATATTACTATCTCATTTACTTTCGATATCATCTTTTATAGTCTTGGATCCAATCTCATCAACTTTTTTTCTCGAAGGAAACTTAGCTCTCTCCCCCTAGGGATTTGCCCATTATCGATACCCTTGTGGTATCACCAACCTTGTGTTGGTCTTTACATTTCATCTTTTGGCTTTCTCCCCATAGGGATTTGCCCATTACCGATACCCTTGTGGTATCACCAACCTTGACTGAGCATCGGACCCAAGCCATGTTTAATATATCATTCTTTACCCTTTTCATCATCTACATATCTTTCTAATCATATACTCTTTCATTCCACTTTTATTTCCTTAAGCAATTCTACTTCACACTTTATCATCTTTCTTTATATTACACAAGATCCAATTGATACTTGTCATTCTCGTGTATTACATATACGTATATGTTTTCACATTTCATTTATCACTCTCTTGTCAACCCCAAGTTGACAACTTATTCAATTTTCTATACCAAAGCATCATTTTAGTTCGCTTAACTTTTCGTGCATTACCTGACATAGTTTTTTCTTGTAATATTCTCATTTACTTTACTTTATTCATCACATACATCTCTTCCTTTCATTTACATGATGTTAGTCATTCTTTATCATTCTTTCTTTTGATTTACCTTAAGTTACACTCGTCTATACATTTTACTTATTATACATCTCTTTCATATATGAACGAGATTGCATTCCAATTTATCACACATATTCTTTTCGTACTTAATTACATCTTGCCATCACATCATACCTTATTATTTCTTCTCCGTTATATGACTTATCATACTTCCACCCTTTATTGGTAATTCACATAAGCACTAACTCTTCATATTATAATTCTTCTTTAAGTAACTTTTTTATAATTCAAACATCTTACTTTCACTTAGCTCATACTTACATACTTTCATCATTACTTATTAGAATGTAATCCTATGCATTCATCTTAGCTTAAGCATTTCTTAAACTCATATCATCATATGCATCTTACATTACTTATATATATAAATAACCTACCATAGACTTTACATTATATAAACATATACTTCTATACTTAACACTTTTCCAATAAGTGCTTCACTTTCTTAGCCACATTTATAATCCCTTAAGTCTATGAAAAAATAACATATAATGCATTTCATAAGCATTTTATGTCCATACATTATCATTCTATTTGTCGCAAACACTTAATCTACCTTATACTAAGGCATTCGTATTATTCACTACTTATACTTACGGCACACGCATCTATGAGTGGTCTAAGTTTAGGCAACCTATAGTGGAAACCTACTTATCTTAGACCGAAGCTGTGATACCAAGTTGAAACGCCCCTTTCCAGACTCAAAAATTGACCCAAAATCAAAAACTTTGCGGAAACGCAGGACCGAGGGAATGACCTTGTGTCATTCCTTAATATACTTTTTAAATACATTACAATTAGACTCTTGAAAGTTCCATTATCATAAATTCGAATTCATAAGCTTTCCAACGATATAAGGAACTCGTTCTAACTCCTTACGGTTTGGATTTTACGGCGAAAACAAAATTGGCAAGGCTGCAGACCCAACCAGCCTTGTGGCTGAGATAGCCAGTCGGGCGGCTGGAGGCCAGGCTGGCCATCTGGGCAGCTAAGATAGCCATTCAGGCGGCTCCCTGCACCTGTACACTCACCTAAACTTATACTGGACACTTTGATACGAAAATCTAACTTCCCGGACTTGATATTTCATAAAAATCTCTAGAATTCTTTAAAAATACATAACACAACATTATCATAAACGTTTGTGGTCAAAAAATTTATCTTACGGGTTTACCCAAACACTCCGTTTTGACCCGTTTGCTTACACTTCAATACTCAATCAAAACCAATGGCTCTTACTCATTATAGACATTAACATTACATGACACTTGACACTTAACCTCATTTATTAACAATCATTACGACATTTTAGAGGTTCAACGTTGATCGAGCTCGGTGTCTACTACACATTGCATACAAATAGTTGAATCTTTCTAACATCCAAGCTTCCATATCTATACCTTAATCCACATGTTACCTTCTTTACATTGAACCTACAAAACATTGCAACTTAAACACGTAAGCTTTCGCTTAGTAAGTAAACGTGTTGTCCTAGTTGTAGGATACCTCTTGTTGGATCCCACTTCAATAGATCGAATTCCTTGAGCTTGTTTAAAGTTTAGTTATATTAGATAAATCTAACACAACTATAGTAGAAACTTTGTTAAGTGTATTAAAGATTATGCGGAATCTAATCTTTAATATTAGAAGAATTCTTAATGAAACAGTAACACAAGATCACAATTCAACAAACAATAAAAGCTCCAATATTATTAAGAATAATACAAATACTCTCCTAGTATTAGGGTTACAAAACCTTGAAGCTATGAATAACACTTATCAAATCGTAAAACAACATCATATTAAACTATATACCCTAGGACCTCCTTTTATACACCAAGGAGTCCTAGTCGATTTACAATATATTCCTAAGACTAAGAATATTCTCTATGATCTATTCTATAAATAACTAATACTTATCACGTAAGTAATCTTGATCTCCAAACAATCTTTATCCTTTCTTTTGTCTTTATCCTTTCTCTGACAGTAGAAACTCTTTCAGCAGTCTTAATCTTTGAGTAGTAGTAACTTATACACCAACAACATTAACTGAGCACAAGCAGTAGTAACTACTTAGAATATTTTCTTCAATCTTCACCAGCAGTACTAACTTTACACTAGCAATACTAACTACTTAGCATATTTTTCATTAAAGTTAATGAACATCACTAACTTTAGCTTAGCAGCAGTAACACAAACCTAAGCAGCAGTAACTCTAAGATCATCAAGAAGTCTTGTAATCTCAACAATCCTTCCCTAAACTTGATATTCTTCTTCAAAATCTTAAGTTTCTTCATTGAAAGCTTCATTAATCACCAGGAGGATGCTTCCAAACACTTCATTGATTCTTAAGTTGTTTTGTGAGAAGTTTAAGAAGCTGATATGTCATTTTATTGAAATGATCACATTGAAGCTTCTTGTTTAACATATCAGTAATTATAGCAGGCGTAAGATGATATTTCTTCTCTATCAACATATAGATCTGCATGTGTTGCATCCTTAAGAAATGTGCTCTACATGAGTCATATAGCTTCTATTCCAACACTCTATAATCTTGTTGATTTCTCCATATTGTATCTTCTACATGAGATTCAAACATTACCTTTAGATCACCCCATAGTACTCTCTCATAGCCCTCATCTAGCCTTGTTGACCCATGCTTAACTTTTACTAATTTCCACGGAGTTTCCAAATCTTTCCTGTCAAAGCTTTTGAGCATATGACTGAAGACTAAGTACATATTTGAATCTCCATCAGCCCTGATTATCTAGTAATAGGTCTTCTTCCCTTCTTTATGGATCTTTCATTCAACAATGCTTGGAGGCTTAATAGCCAAAGGAATAGCATCGATTTCTAATTCCTCTTTATCAGGAACAATTTCCATGAACTCTTTAATCTTAGTTGTTTCTTGATCATCATCCACTTCAGCTGTTTCTTGAACATCATCCACCTTTTACTTTTTAATGACCTCTTGTTCCAGCTCAGTGTCTGCTTTCTTTGAACTACCCTCTATCACTTCTGCTTTAGCTTTCTTTAAATTCTCTTCCAGCTCTGTTTCTGCCTTCTTGGAACTCTCTTCTACCAGCTCAGTCCTGTAGTCAACAAAGGTATTCACCATTTTTATTGGTTTTTCAAATAATTCTTGAATATTTGCAAATGACTTATTCTTCAAACTTTTGGGCTTCCATCCTTCTATGTTTTTCAAATAAGTACACATAATATTCCTTTATTGAGCTCTTGTTGGTGGTATGTTCCTCTTCTCTTTTGCTCTCTTAGCTGTAAAATGTTTTTTTTTGCTTTAAGAATTGTACAAATAATCTTGCCTTTTCTTTACAGTCAATTCTTCTTGCTCTTGAGCTTGTAGTCTTTGAGCCAACTAAAAATCAGCTTCAACTTTAGCCTGAATATCATCCTATTCTTCAGTTACTGCAACATTGGCTTCATCTTTCTCCCTTGCAAGTCTCTCCTCTTCATCAAACGCAGCTTGTAACTTTAAAACAATTCCTTCATCAAGCCTGATTAGATCCTTTTTCTTTGGCTTCACATGTTTTTCTACCAATATTCCTTTGCCTTTGTCCTAAACTTTTGCCTGTGATGGTTGTGAAGAAATTGTTGTTGTTGTAGATGTACACAGCTTAGTAATTTCAATTCCTTTTCTTGGAGTTGGAATTGTCGCAGTTGTTGTAGTTGTAGCAGCACTAACCTTTGTACTGGTAGCACTAACTGGTACACTTGGCTCTTTTACAACATTGGCTTTTACCTTGGGTTTTACACTTTTCAAAGCAGTAAGTGCTTGAGCCAAAGTAACTTCATCAACAGTCAAATTCGCATCTTTAGCAGCAACTTCTTGTTTTGCTAACACCTCATCACCAGTCAAAGTGTTCACATCAAACATATCAACATCATCTTGATCATTAACCAGGATAATGTCTTCATCAGCATCAATAGCATTTATCCTCCCCTATTTGGATGCATCCTCACCCAAACTTTCTTTATCTCCAGAGGATTCTACCCTAGCTGTAAGACCAACTTTGTATAACCTTTTAAGCCCATGAGTTCTTGACCTCTTTTTCTGTTCAAGCTTCTTGACCCTCCTCTTTAAACTAACAATCTCTTCAGCTTGTGTGGTCTTTGTCTTTTCCAAATCAAGAACTCTTGTTTGTAAATTGGTACATAATTCCATCAATTCATTAAGTTTCAGACTATCCTCACCACTTCGAAGTGTGTTACCTCTTGCGAGCAGTGGATCATTGGAATGTTTAGATACATTCTCAAACCTAGTTTGAGCAATAGTATCCCCCATGGTTTCTTGGCGCCTGGGACCACCACCTGAAGTAGTTCCTAGGGAACTAGATTCATTAGGTGTTGCCTTGGATTGGGTCTTAGCTATGTTACCACTGTCCTGCTCTGCTTCTAAGCTAGAAGCAGTAGTGGCAGCCCTCACCAAACTGTCATCCAACTCCTTATAGACAGCCTCATCTGCTACATGTTCAGTAGGACCACTAGACTGAGGTATCTGAGTGTCCTTTCTCTTTGGCTTCCTAGGTTTTTGTTTCTTTTGAGGTTGAGATGTTGATGGTTGAATAAAAGTGGGTGTGTGATGGGGATCAGTGGGATTTGCTGAACCTTCACCCATTTCTGCTTGATCTTGTACCACCATTGTTTGGAATAATGGTGTTTCCCTTCCAGAAAAACCTTTCCCTACCCTTCTCATATTCCTAAAAACTCTATTTAGACATAGTTATGGTAATGCGTGTGTGAATCTTCCACCTCTTATTTCTCTTCTAATAATCTATTCACAATCCTTCTAACTCTTTTACATACTCTTATAAATTGCATAATAGGAGATAGCTTATTATTGTGAATATGGATTAAAGCATTGGGATAACCATTATTTCGGATATCAGAGCCACGGGTCTGGTTAAGTGATATTGTTTGTGGTAAACTTTAATTAGAGGATTTATTGGTTTTCGCTATATTAATATTTTTTTGTTGTTTTTTATTTCTATTCGACATTTATTTTCTTCATTATTATCTTTTTTTTTTTTTTATTTCTTTTCTTATATTTTATTCGATTAATCAAGAACGCATTGTGGTTTATGTGCTTAAGTGGTTATTAATGGTGCTGCTATGTACGTTTGTGGGATGTTTTGTGCAAAACGGCAAAGGTCGTGGAAAGAAAGCAAAGAAGTCGAAGCAACAACATTTGTGTTATGAATCGGACACAGTGATCAGGGGTATCAGCAATCAGAAACGAGCCAAAATTCTATTTTGAGATTCGAGCGCGTGTATTTTTCCAGCTTCAATCGAACGAGTGCACCATCAAAGGATCGAACTAGCCAATGACCGAACAACCAAAGGGATCGAAACTAATCCTTCGATCGAACTAGCCAAGGATCGAACTAGAGAAGGATCGAACTAGAGTAGGATCGAACTAGCGTTGGACCGAACTAGAGAAGGATCGAACTAGCGTTGGACCGAACTAGAGAAGGATCGAACTAGCGTTGGACCGAACTAGAGAAGGATCGAACTAGAGTAGGATCGAACTAGCGTTGGACCGAACTAGAGAAGGATCGAATCAGAAGATCGAACTAGCGTTGATCGATCTAGCCACGATCGAACTAGCGTCGACCGAACTAGCAGAGGACCGAACGAAATTTTTTTGTGTAAAGAAAAGGGTTTCAGTAAAACAGCCATAACTTTTGATCCGTAAGTCCGTTTAAGGCCCGTGACCTCTCAAATCGAAGAGAAAAACGTGACGGATCACGCTGTAACCACCCTTTAGCTGGTTAAGGATTTTTCGAAGCCCAAAAACATCGTTTTCCATGATTTATTGACATTTTTCAGTTTTTTTTGGAATTTTTCGTCGCTGATTCCGAATCAAATCACTCACGGTTTTCTATTGATTTTGTAAAATCCCGTTAATTCATTTATCGGTTTAAATCATAGACGTGTAAAATCCCGTGAACGTGAATTGCTTACTCAATCCACAACAACAATCACTTTACCTACTTAAGATCCGATATCCATTCACAACTTCATCACAATGTCAAATACCAATACCAATTTGCAAACTCAAATATCAAGTGTTCTTCAGAATGACACAGTTTCTTCGTGTTCAATTTCTAAAGTTCAAGAGAAGACACAACTTTCAAGAATTAAATGCATGAAAAGTCTTCGAGCAATTCAGTCACAACTAAAGTTTCTCACAGATACTTTACAAGATTTTGGTACCATGCCTATCTTCAAGAGAACATTCTCTCAAGACTTGGATTTACTAGAACAGCATCTTACCAAAGAAACAATTTCTCAGACTGATTGCAAGACTACTTTGACAAAACTCAGAACAACGTTTGAAAATGCTTATCATTCATAATCAAGTGCGAAAAGCAGAATTATATCACCAATATGATGCTCAATCATTTTACGATGCAATGATCTTTAACATGGATTCCCTCGGGAAATACATGCTTGAGTTAATTCTTCGTCAACAACGAACTCTACATTTGTTGAAACAAAAGACGTTGATGCAGACACAAGAAGATCATTCAAATCAAACCCAAGCATTGAATTCTGATTCATTGAAAGTTGATTTAGTTGTCAAACAAAACTCTTGTTCTGAGAAAGAAGACAGTAATTCAGAGACTGCATCCAACAAATCAGAGCATAGAATGCAGGCTTGAATTCTGAACCACAAGAGGTTCATGCCATCAAAAACAAGATGTCAAAAGCAAAAGAAAGATGCAGTCATATTTTCGGTCTATCTTTACTCACACCTTCAAGTTCTTTTTTAAAGATGCTTAAAAAGGCACTCGCATCGAACATGGATTCAAACGGGCATTCATGTCACTCTTTGGTCAAGATGTTGATACTTTCACAAGAACAATGCTCCTCAACGTAGATCGACTACAAAAGCAACTTGACAAAGATGAATTTCAAGAAGATGGATCCATGACAGCCTTTTGGGTGGTAAACAATCAGTTCCAAAATTTCATCGATTCAAAGTTTACATTGAGGATAATGACATCAAAATGACAGACACACGCTTGTTCAATAACACTGGAGCTAGCGAGGTTCAACACTTTTCAGCGATACACTACTCCAACACCTGGGAAAGTTAAGAATCCTTGCTGAAAGAACACGTCATCAAAGACAGTATGATAGAAGGGTGAATAAAAGACAGTTGCAGACGCAAGAGAGTAAAATTGATACGGGTAAGCATGTTGGATGCTGATTTATGGTTGACGACAGAAGAGCATTAGGACAGAACTTCAAACAGTGCAAGATGACCAACAACAGGTACAGGGAATGAATACAAGAAGTGTGAGGCAGATATCAGACCCATTTTTGACTAGAGCAATGGCTGAGTACAATTGACTGCTGAATGCAATATCTTTGCAATCGTGGACAACAGCATAGCTGAGGCAACCTGAAATATTAATGCAGGGTAGGGTTGACCAGTATACCTGAAACATGTTAAGTTAAAAGTCCTATGCTTGATTCATCACCTGATAACCAGACAACTGAATACACAAAACAAACACTCGAGTCTGAAAATATTATGCTCAAAAAGATATGTTGCCCAATTTCCAAAAAGATTTTTCAATGAATGGAAGCACATGCAATTGCTCTCGAACTTAAATATCAAATCCAACTTAAAAACAGGGCAACATTTGGGTCAAATTTTAGAATGAAACAAGTATTAAATCCAAGATTGAAAAGCAAATTTTGTACTTGAAACAATGAAACATCGAATATAGAGCGACATAGTGTGGTGCGAGCGTCGATTATCGGGTAAGGAAAATGAGACTATGAAAACAGCATTACAAAGAATTTGTATGATTCTATAAAAACACGAGATCTAAGACTACATAACAGACACAACTTTTCTTGCTTAATAATGCCAGATTAAAAGCACAAAATTCAGAAAAGGTTTTTGCAATGCTGCTTTGAAAATGACCTTAAGGAAGATTAAAATGAAATAGTGTATATACTAAGTTAGACAACACAACAGTCTTTGAGAAACCGGTTTTAACCATCACTAAGACACCAATCAGTTGATAGACAACCGAAATGGTTTAAATCCTTAAGGTCTCAAATGTCAAAAACAACGGTTTTTGCCTCCCAAGTTGATGTGAAAAAAGATTTGTCAAAACCAGTCACTCTATATTATTTGCCTAAGGAAACAAAATCTGCGTTTGCAAAACCTAATCACGTGAAGCAATAGCTCATCAAGAATATTATCTAGAACACCAAGATTTAGTTCAATTGACATGGTTTCATATCACTATCTAGAGAGCTAGGAAAAAGGACACAAACAAGAGATAGGAACTCAAAAACTAGTGTGATGCCTTCTGCTAGATTTCAAAACACTACTAAAGGTAGCAAACCAAAACCTAGGAGCATAAATCAAACATCTAGGAGTTTTCTTGACACTAAGATATCTCGTTACAATAACGGCCTTGTGCCCAAAGCAGAGCAATCGAAAAAAAAAAGAGGTTCTAGGGTTCTTTTCAGATTCAAAAAACTTTGTTTGTCTACATGTCTAATTGTGTACTTTAATGCAAATCATGATGCTTGTATAACAAAACTCCTGAAGGAAGTAAATTCACGTGCTAAGATTCAATCCCATAAGACCAGAAACAGTAACAAACCCGTAGATCAAAAGAGTCATACTCAAAAACATGGTAGGCAGATCTTCACAAGAGATAGGTTTTCTCCTAATAAGACTTCCGCTGTGTATGAGAAAACATCTTCTAGATCTGATCTAGGTTGGTAAACCACGGGTAGAATTTTTTTAAAACTGTTGGATTTAGGTGGATTCCTACAGAAAGTTGATTCACTCTTGCACAAGCAAGGTTGACAGTGAACCCCCACATGGTTCCAATGTAGATATCCCAAATATTCATGTATGCAAACAAACTCTAGATTTAGGTGCAGGTACATCACTTAATGGTAAAAAGCAACAAAGAATTGACTTAAGTGCAGGTGCATTAAACAATGTAAAGCAGAAAATCCAGAGTAATGGTTTTGCAGAAAAAGATGATATTTCAGGCAGAAGCCATTACCAGAATGGTTTCACAAAAGATGAACTACATCAAATGATGTCTGTTCACAACAGTTCAGGCCTCGATCCTCAATGTCAAATGACGTTTGAAACAAAACGTTTTCAAGCCTCGCAACACAATGTCAACAAAGTTCATAACAGCTAATACAGTAACAACGTCAAATGAGCTGGATTTGCTATCCGGTCCTTTGTTCGACGAATATCTCAATGGAGAAAATCAAGTTGTTTCAAAGTCTTTCGCTGTTTCTACTGCTGATGCATCCGATAAACGTCAACAACAAACAGATTCAACTTCATCTACTTCAACTCTACCAAAAACTGTCACTGCTGATGGAAACTTGACTTATAAATATTTTTGATTTTTCTCTTTATTTTTTATTTATAAATATTTTTGAAAAAGAAAATACAAAAATATAAAACCAACAAAAAGAAAAATAGAAAAATATAAACCTAGAAAAACAAAATATAAAATCCAAGCGAAATTCAAAAAATACAAAAACATCTTCTCGACATTGGGGGGTTTATTTTTTTTTCTCTTGGAATCGATAAACATTTACTACCCTAGAAATGTAGATTAACATCCGACACAGGCGTGTAAAGTGAAGTTCGAGCGAGAGATTCAAATGCTTTCAAACATTCATTTCTAAATTTTTCCTCAATGACTTATGTACATTTCAGTGCTTAACTCAGGTCGCCGAAATGTTAATAGGGAAGTGTACGCTTCAGTGCGCTTACTCTACAAATAGAAGAGAAGTCTTCTATCATGGTTTTTAAAATCGATGAACACAATCTTATCAAAAAGAACTTTCATTCAAAATTGTCTACCGAATAAAATTTTGGGTGTTATTTTTCCATAAAAAGTGGTATTTGTTAAAATTGTGTGTTCAACACTCCCTTTCTCTAATAATTTTTCAAGAAATTGACGTTCGTATAATGTCATTATTAATGTGAATCAATTTCTGAGGGAGCTTTTTAAAAAACAAAAGCCATTTAATTGTGTTGGGTACATCTCAAAAGATGTCCAATTTTATGATCCAAACAATTTTGTGAAATTAAAATGTGGAAACTTATAATGTCAATTATTAATATACATTGTTCACTAAGGCATCTCACTCCGTCTTCAACATTTTGTGGTGTCATATCAATTTTTCATTTCAATGTCAAGTTTTAATAAATATTGGTATCCCACATATACTGTTGAAGGGGAGCTATCGGAATCTGAATTCATGCAATATCGTGGTATAATTTTTCTCCCCATGGAATTTTTCATGTCAAATTTTAATCAATTGGTATTCAAAGTATTCTAATGTTTTATTATTTAAAATAAGGGAGAAAAAATTGTAATAAAAAAGAATATAGAAGTAGGTGATCTTTAAGACATCTAAGTGCAACTCTTTCCTTCATGTGCTAAACAATTTTCGAATCTCACGAGCACATGTGAGGTAGGGGGTCGTATTTAAAAAATAACAATGTCAAAAAATGGTTTTATGGTTCGATCTCATACCTAACAACCTATTAATTTCACGACGATTCTGAAGTCATAAGGTGGTTAGGTTAGGTATAAGTCCTACGATCCAACCAGAACCAGAGGGATCTACCCAATGACACTCCATAGTTAGAAATAGATCCTTAAGTTAAGAATTGGAGAAGAATTGTATAAGGGAAAAATGCGGACAAGATTGAGCAAACACTGGAACAAATCACACAAGGTTGTTATTAATGTACGTCTGGTAAGCATTGAAGGGGTTGAAGAATAAAAAAGAAATGTATGGATAAAGGGTGAAAACAAAGCAGCCCTCCCAAACAACTTAGGCAGAAACCGGGTCCAGATACATAATCAACAAAATCACATGATGATTCGTTGATATTGAAGAACGAAATCATGGACCCAGTGATTGCTATGCACAAACATTCCCAGCCATTCGGGTTCCTAAAAAGAAACTTGTCACATTTGTCACGGAGAAACATCTGCGGCTGTGAGATCTATTGACATCTCAGGCTCCGAAAGTTGTATTACATAATTGGTGCTCGAGCGTGGTGGCAGACTGCTCAGCCTCCGATTACAAACACCAAATCGCAAAAATCGCGTCTAGAGCCAAGTAAGAATCAAAGAAAGATCTCATTAGACACAATGTCAAAATACACTTGTTGGAACACATAAGGTTCACATGCTGGTAACAAAGAGTCCTACGCATTATCCTTGAGATCTTGCCAGAACATCTGAGTGATACTTAAGTATTCACAGTGAAGATGGAAATCCTGCTTGAGCCAACATCAAACAAGCTCTTGGTAGGTGACTTGCAAGATTCTATATGAATCAAGCTTGTGATAACTGGATATCAATTTTGGTCCAGTAAATGAATTGACGACTTAATCAGAAAGATAGTAACTATCTGATTCACTCTTATCGTGTTGTCTGCTTTGAGACGTTCTGGTAATGAGAACTAGCAAGCATGGTGAATCTAATACATCTGTGTTAGAAGATCCTACGCTTTGAGCTGGAAACCCTGTCAAGGAGATTCTTTGAATCTACCTGATCACAGGTATAGGTAATTATACAATAAAACGGGAACCAGAGGATAATGCAACCGAAAGTCAAGATGAATGACAAAGCCATATTCATCTTTTATTGCTAACTATCTTATTTCAGGTTTAGACGACGATGTTGCAGCCTCATTCCAGCGAAGTCGGATTCATAAACCACATGCACATACTCAAGCTTTCTAAGTCAATCATTTAACGTCAAGATAGTTGATTCTAATCTTCCCCATCATCAAAGAGCCTCAAAGTCAAATAAAGAATCATCAATTAGGGAGATTGTTAGACTTATAATCACATATGTCAAAAAAGAATGTAACAAGTATGAGCATGTTGGTCAAGAGCACAAGTTGATCAAGGAAGTCAAATCAAGATGATTCAAGTCAAGGAGATGATGCAAGATAACGATCTCAAGAACTCAAAGTCAAAAGATAAAGGCTCAAGATCAAGATCACAAAGCATGAATGAACAAAGCCATTACAAACAAGACAAGACCAAAACAAGGCAAAGCATAAACGTCAAAAGTCATATCTTCAACGTCATCGGTAGTACGGAGGAGTTTGAAGAAAGAGACCTCAACATTGGGGGAGATTGTTAGCCTTAATTTTATATAAGTCGAACAAGAATGTTATCGGTCTTATTAGTCGTAATTAGTCTTGTTAAGTAATAGGCTAGTCGGGTTCAACGGGCTTGGATTGTAATCTAATATTGTCCGTGTTTCGGGCTCAAAGCCCAAGTTTAGCCAAGCCCGGCCCAAGTAGAAAAGCCCACATGCCACTTATGGCTCAAGGGTATAAAAGGACCCTCTCCACACATGGAGAGGGTGTTGGTTACCATTTGCATAGTTTGTGTGTGTGTGTAATCTTCCACCTCTCTAGTTTCTCTCTAATAAATCTTCCAACTTTTCTTTCTTTATAAAGGATGTTAATTTCATTTTTACTTTTCTTTATTAACCGAATCCTTTATAGCCGAAGTTTGAGTAAAATTTGGTTTTAAGGCAATCTTAGTTCATTACAACGATTGAAATTTCACTTTTTACTCAAACTAAGTAGATAATATGTCTAGGTGTTTTTTAGTAATTTTTGGGATTAACCGAGTTTGAACTCGATAAATATGAGGTATTACCGGATTTGTGTTATGCTAATGTTTTGTACCTTATGATAATTGTGCGCAAAATCATAGGCTTTAGATAATGTAAAAATGACATAAGGCCATAAAATGATCATAGAATGGTAAAGATTGAGTTTTGATTAAACTCGGTAGTACATTACCGAATTTGTTATTTTACCGAGTTTAGTTCTTTGTGCTCGGGTTATAATTTGTCACTTAGCTGATATTGAGTTTATGGTAACAAAAGTCTTATTTTTAACTATAAAAAGTCTAATTGTCAAAATCGGTAAGGTCTACCTGTCAACACGTAGTCAACAAAAGTCTAAACTCACTAAAGCTTAATCGTTAAAATCAGTTCATTGTTTGGTTAGCTTTTGTGAAAGCGTTTTTGTATATGTAAGTAATGTTGTTGCTTCGTGGGGTATTGTAATGCTTTAGTGTGTGAATGTCTGTGAAAACAAAACGCTCAGTTTTCTTCTGTGTGCTAAAAATCTGACTAATAATTTGAAAAGAAACAAGTTTTCATAATTTCATGCTATGAAATCATATATGTCTATTCGTAATTGTTTAAGTGGACTTATGTCATGTCCTGTTACGACCGATTCTGCATTGAACAGAATGAGGAGTGAGTGATTTAGTGTCCATTCAATTATTGAATTAGATGTGTGTGTATTCATGGTTTAGGCTTCATAATCAAATGTGAAAGAATCAAAGTTTTTATAACTTGAATGTGTTAATTTCAAATCTCAATTGTTTAAGTGGAGCCTACGGTCATAGTCCGGCTACGTCCGTTTCTACAATGAAACATAATGAAGGAGTGAGTGATTTAAGTGTCCATATTCATTTGTGGGTTTTGTGAATACATGAAAAGTTGTCACATGAATTTGAAAAAGTATCTCAAAATTTGTTTATATGGCGTCAAAATGATACTCTTTCTTAAAACAATTTTAAGAAGTTGAAGGTTTCTCTTAAATTTTTCATAAATGTGTCTTGATTCAAATCAAAAGAGAAATCATCATCCTTCTTGAGAGAGTATCATGTCACAAAGAATTTCTGGTGAGGATATTCTAAAAACAGAAAGAAAGAGCTAAATCCATACGCGAAAAAGCAAATCAAAAGTGTGTTCGAAAAAGAAATGCCAGAACACACAAAAATGGTAAATCAAAAGAATAATTCGAATAAAGTGTATGGCATGTGCTAGAAAAAGCAAGAACAAGTACATGAGAAAGAAACTGATCAAAGATATGTTTCAAAAAAGAATTGCCAGAACATATAAAAACAGACAGAGAGGAAAAAGAACAAAAATGTTTTTTACAAGAATTATTTGTTGTCCTAACATCTCAATTTGTATTCATTCAATTATCATCAGGGCAACAACAACAACAAGCAGCTGATGTTCAACCAGATAACTTTGTACCTCCAAACAAGCGATATACCTATGGATGCCAACAAGAAGATTGACTTGGAGAATGTGCAATGTCCATCAGAGAGCAAGATTTTGATGAATATTATTAAGAATCATCCGTTACGATTCAGCATTGCAGCTTCAGCATCTGTACCTTGGATTTATATGGCACAGTTCTGGCATACTTTGAAAGAAGATAGATCAAAGCATCGACTCAAGTTCTTGCTGGATAGAAAAGAGCTTACATTTACTCAGGATGACTTCAGAACAATCTTTCATCTTCCACAATCAAATGATAACAATCATGCTTCGTTTGTGCCACCAACCACATATCTTGATATGGTTCCATTTTACAACAAGTTTGGGATTTAAATGGAACTCAAAGACCGTTTCTAATTCAAGATATCTGGTCTCTACATCTTGGCAGACGTTATGCAAGATATTCTCCAAGTGCTTGACTACACGCGTTACAGGATGGGACCAACCGCCATTGCAGATAATGTAAATGTTATACTGCTTTGTCAATAACATTCATGTGGATTATGCGGAGTTAATGTGGGAAGTCATTTACTATTTGCTTCATCATCCTGTCACTAATTTATAATACTTTATCGATCCCATGCCCACGATTTCAACGAAGATCATCATCATTCATTAAAAACTATCGTTGTCCTGACATTTCAAGACCGTGCTCGAGATGCTTAATCACAATCTTAAGATCATGATATAAGAAGAATATCTTCAATTCAGGAAGAAACAAGAACAAGGTTAGGATGCGAATACCAGCATGGATGATTACAGATGAGATGAAGCTTATGGAGCATTATAAGATGTATGCAGAGGTGTTTGGGCTAGATGTTCCTCTGACTCAGTCACATCCGACTGAGTCTACCCAAGGAACGCATAGGACACCTAGCACCCCTAGGTCACCTAACCCTGCTACGGAGATAGCTGAGTCAAGTGTTCCAAAACGATCAACTATGATCCGTTTTCGGTTACCGTTAAGGCAATCTCCACGACTAACACCACCTGTTCTAGTGCCATCAGCAGAAAAAGCTGATGAGATGATTTTACAAGACATGATTCAAGTAAGTCTTGCTGAGCACAAGAGTTGTGAAGAACAAGAAGCAAGAGCAAATGTGGCACTGGTATACGAGCACTTGGCAACTGAGGAGATTGAGAAGCTTGTTGAAGATCCTGAGAATGTTGATGATAGTTCACCCCCTAGGCATGATGACACATCTATTCCCGGCACTAGGTTAGAGCCCAGGAGTGATAAGGAAAGTCTGGAGGTGGAGATTGTTCAGGAAAAGGAGGAAGAGACTACAAAGGACATGGAGGTGGAACCAGATAAAGATACTCCAATGGTAGATGTTACCAATATTGTTCCACTTGTAAATGTTGATGATGAAGAAGATGAAATAACTGATGAAGTGTTTGAATTAAGGAGAAGGGAGAAAGGGAAGAATGTAGAGAAGACTAGGATTTCACCAATTCCCTCACCAACTAGATCACCTAGGAATCTTTCTACTCTCGTATCTTCGGATAACGAGAAACTCCAGGAATTAACGGTTACTCATCCTACACCATCATCAGGTTCATCTGAACCAAAGTTAACAAAAACCAATCGTCTTCTATCATTGAGCAAGGCAAAACCCAATCGATTCAAAAGATACAAGAGTTTATTTCATGAATTACAGGGACGATATGGTTACTTATTTGCACATCTCAAGAAAAGGTTCATGCCACGGACATCAAGTGACCAACTTGCTGATAATCTTCATGATGTCATGATGGAAACGCTACCCTCGTTGGTGAAAGAGAAAGTGATAAGTGTAAAATACACATATCCGTTAATACCTAAAAAGGCCCAATTAAACCCAAAACATGCTAAAAATGGCAAAAATATACTTGTTTTTGTGTTTTGTGTGTGCA